>JAOTQR010034632.1:0-51286 GCA_025774065.1 Solanum ossicruentum | reverse complement strand
CCTGATAATGACACCCATTAATAGTCTATTATTGCAGCATCTTATCCTCCAAAATTGGGCTCAATTGGGTCTCAAATGTGATGGACATATGTTGCCAATTTCCAGCTTTCTTCTTAGTTGGTTTTGGGTCCAAATGGCCAAGTTGTTTGTAGATTACATAGGTCTTTTTTAAACTCTTCTTGGACTGATAATAAGTCCATTTATGATACTAAAACATGGCCCAAAATTACAACCTTAACAAGGAATTTATTCATAATCAGACTTGAACAATTTTCGGTGTCGAGCCTCGCTTTCGATTCGCTATCATTTATAAGTAGGTGATTCTCCTATTAAATTATTAAGTCATACAATAATCTCAATTATTTACTTAGTTTAGGGATGATATATCCTCAATTTAACACCAACACATATATATCCTCAACCCTCTTAAGCATTTAGAATCACATATCGCTCATTAAAATGAGATTTACGCACTTTCAAGAATTGATGCTAATTTGACCAAACCATAACATGATTCATTTATATAGCATTACTACATGTAAAAATGTGGAGTGTTACATTTTATAACGGATTTCTATAATTTAACATGCCTTTATGCAAGCAAATAGTGATACAGCCAAAATGGAAATGCATATGACTAGGCCGCTGGGGCCACGGTGTCGAATGTACTAGACATGAGCACACTTTAATTTACCTAGTCTAAAAAGCCTATAGATAAGGGAAAGTATCGAATAAGGGTTAGGACAGGGCCCTCCTCAATTAACTGTACAATACAAACATATAAGCTTTAGTCACATACAAAGCTCAGTAACAACTTGGAGCTTGGTAACAACAGCTGGATGGCCTGAACTCTACTGAGGAGATCTACTAGCACCTGTACCTGCAGCATGAAATGCAGGCCCCCCGCAAGGGACGTCAGTACGAGATGATGTACTGAGTATGTAAGGTATGAAATACTATATATCCAGTTCTTTCTGCTTATAGGTTTTGCGATGAGGGTTCTCGGAAACAACCTCTCTACTTCTATGAGATAGCGGCAAGGTCTGTGTACAATCTACGCTCCCCAGACACCACTTGTGGGATTTCACTGGGTATGTTGTTGTTGTTGTTGTTGAAGTAAAAACTTCAAATGAAACTATGCACTGGTGTGGAATATCTACTGAGGTGATCTACTAGCACCTGTACCTGCAGCATGAAATGCAGGCCCCCTATAAGGGACGTAAGTACGAGATGACGTACTGAGTATGTAAGGCATGAAATATTGTATATGAAGTAACAACTTCAAATGAAACTATGCACTGGTGTGGAATAAGAGACCACCTTTGGATATACTTTATGTTCTTTATATTACCTTACCTTTACTATATACTATGTGCACATCATGCAATATAAATGACCAACTAATTAGTGGTAAACTATATCGGGATCGCCCCTGGCTAGGTTCTTCTATTACCCCTCGGGCTACTACCCGTGATAGGATCGTCCCTGGCTAGGTGATGCTTCCACCCCTTGGGCTACAACCCATCAAAATCCATGTACTTTATCTTTCAATTACTTTTGAGATGATTCTTTTGGTGGTCAAAATATTGGAGATTTAGGGCTATATATACAATATATGACGTATACATAATATAAAAGACAATATGACAATGAAGAGAGCATGTTACATACATAATGAAATGCGTCTGAGGTGAAACAACTTGTGAACTATATTTAGCAACAAGAACTCATGTAACTTGGTATTCACGTCCATATGCTGATTTAAAAGTGATCGTATACAGGGGCATATGAAAATACGAAAAAAAATGCAGACATGGTTAATAGTTGTTTTGGAGTTGGCAACTACCTTTATCTACCAAGGAGGAATCTATGTTTCATGCCAAATGATACGAAATCAAGTAGCCTTACATACCTTGATATATGATGTCATTACTACCTTGGAGTGGCAAATTTTCCCTCAAATATTTATTTATTGCATATTAGGCAATAAGACTAGTATTAGCGGCAACACAATACTTCTAGTCAGTCCAATATCATAAAAAACTAACATCCGGACAGCAAGCTCATAACTATCACCCCAAAGGCATTCCTTCAATCGTGTCACTTATAATCATATTTTCTTACAACTATTCTTATGCAAACATCATATACATCTTGTTTGATACCATTAATAGTCTTACAACTGCCCACAAAGCATAGCACATAACAATACTACACAACTTACAAATGGACAACATAGCATTATCCCCCTTCACTACATTTCGATGTCAACAATCCCAAACTTGTTCCAACTCTAATCAAACTATTCTAACATATTTTATACACACAAACAGAGATAAAAGAGTCTTAGAACATGACCCAAGAAGTCATGAAGGATGTGATCCAATAGCTTTCCATCCAACAACCCACAACTTGCAACAAACATCACACTTAAGTTAGTACAATCAAACTCATTATTTAAATGAAATCATAGTCAGGGCAGAAACCTTAGAGTAATATATATAACTCAAACAATGTTAAGAACATCAAATTCTCTTCATAATACAACCCATAATCCATATAGGAGTCACTAATACAAAAGGCAAGGGTGCAGCAATTTTCTGAACACATGTTTCCCAGAATTTCCAGCATAACATACTATCATATACTTCTTGATTTTCATGAAGAAATCTTACTTAAAACACAACTATAATCTCTTACCTTTATCTTCAAAGTTGAGATCCTCCTTAAGAACCCTAAAACTTCCTTTTGGCCATTGCTCAAGGTCAAGAAACGTTGAGAGAAATCTTAGAGAGTAAAGTTTTTTTTTCTGTGCAAGTGGAGAATTATTGGGGAATTGTTTTGACCCTTCTTATAAATCTATTTGGCCAAATTTCTTTTGAACTCTTACCAACTAATACCTCATATACTTAGGCTGATTATTCAGCAGTTGGTTCCCCAAAAATTGCGCCTAAATGGGCATCAAATTTAATGGACCTTGGCTGCCGATTTCAAGTTTTCTCCTTAGTTGGTTTTCGGCCCAAATAGCCAAGTGGTTTGTGTTACACTTGCTCCCTTCTTACATTCCTCTTGGACTGAAAATAAAGTCCATTTATGATGCTAAAACATGGTCTAAACTTACACCCTTAAAACGGATTTTATTCATAATCGAACTTGGGCAAATTTGATGTTGGAGCTCATCTCCATTGAGCTAGCAAATTTAAGCTAAGCAAGTAGGTGACTCACCTACTAGATTATTAAGTCATATAAACACCTTAATTCTATTACTTTGTTTAGGGCTGTGATATCCTTAATTTAACGCAAAACACCTATACACCCGACTCCCTTAAGCGTTAGATGCACATGTCGCCCATTAACACGAGATTCAAGAACTTTCAAGAATTGATGCTAATTTGACCAACTCATATCATGATTCATTGACATAGCATTAGTACATGTAAAATGTGGGGTGTTACAAGTCCGGGTATCATCAAGTGAAGGTGAGGGAGTGTGCTATTCCCAAGATGGGCTTTCAGACTGGATATGGACATTATGAGTTTGTTGTGATGTCTTTTGGGTTGACAAATAAATCGTCCATCTTCATGGACCTTATGAATAGGGTCTTCAAACCCTACCTTGATTCATTTGTTGTGGTATTCATCAATGTTATTTTGATCTATTTTTGTGGTAAGGAGGAGCATTGGACTTATTTGAGGATTGTGTTGCAAAGATTAATGAGGAGAGGTTATATTGTAAATATGAAAAGTGTGAATTTGGTTGAAGGAGGTTTCTTTTCTAGGGCATGTAGTATTGGAAGATGGAATTAAGGTAGATCCTAAGAAGACCAACGTGATTAAAAATTGGCCTAGACCATTGACCCCATCAGATTAGGAGTTTTTGGGCTTAGACAGGTATTATCGGAGATTCGTGAATAGGTTCTCTTCTATTCCTTCCCGTATGACAATATTGACTCACAAGAAGGCCAAGTTTGTGTGGACCGATGACTGTAAGAGGAGCTTTCAAATCTTGAAAGATAAGCTTGTGTCCACTCCTATATTTTCACTACTTGATGGGCTAGAAGGATTTGTTTTGTGTTGTGATGATTGTAGAGTCGGGTTGGATTATGCTATAATGCAAAATTATAAGGTCATAGACTATGCTTCTAGGCAGCTCAAGGTGCATGAAAAGAGCTACCCTACCCATGATCTTGAACTAGCCACCGTGGTATTTGCATTAAAGATTTGGCATCATTACTTGTGTAGGCTGCATGTTGATGTTTTCACTGATCATAAGAGCCTCCAATATGTCTTCACTCAAAAAGATCTTAACCTGAGGCAAAGGAGATAGTTAGAACTTCTTAAGGACTATGATATGAGTGTGCATTATCATCTGGGTAAGGCTATTGTGGTGGTGGATGCTTCAAGTAGGGTGTCTATAGACAGCCTAGCTCATATTGATGGTCGTGATAGGGAGGTGCCTAGGGAGGTCCATCATTTGGCCAGATTGGGAGTTAGGTTGGGGAAAGTGGATAATGGTGGTGTTGTTATTGATGATGGTTTTAAATCTTCATTGGTTGAGGAGGTGAAAGCTAACAAGGTCTTGATCCTTCCTTACTAGAATTGAAGGCCTTGATTGGTGATGGGATAATGGAGGTTTTCTCACAAGGGGGAGATGGTGCACTTAGATACCAAGGTAGGTTGTGTGTGCCTTATGTTCATGGCTTGAGAGAGAGAATTCTTGATGAGGCTCACGGTTTTTCCTATTCTTTTCACCCTGGTTCTACTAAAATGTATAGAGATTTGAGAGAGGTGTATTGTGGGCTGGTATGAAGAGAGATATTGCAAAATTTGTATTTGGTTGTCATGGTTGTCAACAAGTCAAAGTCGAACATCAAAGGCTATGTGGCCTAACCAAAGACATAAGGTTCCTACTTGGAAGTGGAAAGAGATTAATATGGAATTTATAGTTGGGTTGCCCTAGACTAGGAAGGGTTTTGATTCCATTTGGGTTGTAGTTGATAGAATGACGAAATCATCTCCCTTTCTACCGGTTAAGACCATATATGGGGTTGAGGAGTATGCTAGGTTGTGCATTCATGACTTGGTTGTCACCACCTAAACCTAAAGCCTAGGCCTGACACAGCGCAAGGGGTACCCAAAAGGATCCCAAGCAAGCCTCTTAGAACATCATCACACATGTATGCTCGTGGAAGTAATAAATCAAGCATGAGAGATAATATAGTAGGACAACCGAGCTAAGGGGAAGCACTTTCATAGCATAGACATCAAGAACAATAGAGTCAATGCTCTTAGGAAAGATAGATAACATGTCCAACAAACACCTCTAATACATAGATAAGAGCGGGGCCAAGACAAAGCAACCGAGCTGACCCTCCAAGTCAAAATAGACAATAAAGAAGAATGTCTCAATACATAATAATAGCAACATAGACTAAAGTACGTAAAGTGGAGCACTCACCAACTAGCTTGATTTTATCGAACTAGCCATGTGGAGGAGGAGGATGATCAACTTGGGCACCTGGTCCTACATAGTGACATCATGTAGGCATAGAGTATGCGTTAGTACGTTTGAATGTACTAAGTATGTAGGATGCGATGCAACAAAAATTAGGCATCATAACCAAAATGCATAATAATAGGCAATAGGCATAATATAACAATATGGCATGTTTGATCAATGCATAAGTAAAACATGCTTAAGTAACTCATGCTCATATAGGATATCATATGTGTAGAAGAGACCAAGCTAGATTTCGAAAGTACAAACCCCTTGATAAGTTAGTGATGATAGCATCTATTACCCTAATGTGTGAGGTATAAACCCCTTATCAAGGTTATGATGATAGCAACCATCACCCTGGTGTGTGAGGTACAAACCCCTCAAAAAGTTTAGTGATGATAGCACCCATCACCCTAGTGTTTGACGCACAAACCCCTCATTAAGGTTAGTGATGATAAAACCAATCACCCTATTTTGTGAGGTACAAACCCCTCATCAAGGTTGGTGATGATAGTACCCATCACCCTAGTGGTTGAGATATTAAACACTCAACTAGGTTAGCCAGATTGGGCATGGTCTAATACAACACATTATATAGAATATATCATATACATATGCTCATTACATCATCATATAGTCAATCATATCTATCTCATGCTTTGGATCTTCAACTCCTCAAGAAACCATATCCAAATAGTTTATCAAACACATAGAGGGTGTATAATGCTAGTGTAAAATCATGGAATATAGATAAGAAACCATACAAGAAAATCCATTGTAAAACCATCAATCAACACCTTAAAACAGCCTCAAGAAATTTTCATCAAAACCCCTTCTCAATTCTTACAATAGAGCAAAGATTTTTAGCTCAAAACATAGCAAAACAATCCTGTTTCACATAGCTTTGACATAGTGTGCAGCGAATTTCATAATAATCAAGACTTATTTGTAAATATACTTTAAATCAAGCAATATGGGTAAAAGGAGGCTTAGGTATCATGGGTGTAAGGAACCCATTAAAGAAACCCACATAGCTTAGCTTAGAGATGATCTTGGTAAAAATTGTAGATGGAGACTTGAAGATTGGAGAAGAACCTTGAGGGAGAACCTTAACTTTGGATGAGGGTTTGGAACTTGAATTTTGGAGTGAAAATATGGCTAAGTGTTTGAGTGAGTATTGTGAAATGTTTTGGGTAATATGAGGGTGAAATTTGGCTAAGTATAGGTAAAAACATGTTTGGGAACACTTAGGCCCAAGACTTAGATGTCTGGGACCAAGTTAAAAAAGCGAACCAGTTTTTTTACTATGGCACGTCGCGAGGGGGTCGTGGATTCCTCTCTGGAATTCGCACCTTGAAAAATTATAATTGCTAATCTTTCGCTAGTAAATTGGGGTTAGTCTCTTTCTTCCCTAAATTTGACCCCCTGAACAAGAATAGGAAGTCTGATTTTCAGAATTGCAAACAGATTTTGAGATATTATGGAATTTAAAATTCCAATCATTCTAAGGCACATTTTCAGGCACTTTTAGGGTCATTTCAATATCTCCCCCCGAATGTAAAAGAGATGTACAAGATAAGAGTGATCATAAATAAATTAGCCTCAACAAGAATGCAATGTAACATTTAGAAAACCATTTTCAAAATCTCAACATACGAGTAAAATCATCATAACTTGCAAACTTAAATATGATTACATATGGATGATATAGAGGCTGAAACATAATACTTTAAATCACATAGGGGACTTAGAATTAGTACTTTAGACTTGAGTGGAGTCGAAAAGACAAGGATACCTCTTTTCCATGTCCTCTTTGGTCTCCCAAGTAGCACTTTCGATTTGTTAATTCCTCCAAGGGACCTTAACGGATGCCGCCTCCTTGTTCCTCAATCTCATCACTTGCCTATCTAGGACCTAAACTTGAACCTCCTCATAAGTCAATTTATCCTCAACAACACCCACAACATCAAGAGGCACAGTAGTATTAGGACCACCAACACATTTTCTCAAAATAGAAACATGGAACACCAGATGAACCAAATTCATTTCACTTGTCAACTTCAATTCATAAGATACCTTGCCAACCCTCTTTAAGACCTCATAACGACTAATATATCTTGGACTCAACTTCCCCTTTCTACCAAAACGGACCACACCTTTCATTGGAGAAACTTTCAAATAAACCCAATCACCCACTTTGAATTTAAGGTCTCTTCTTCTCACATTGGCATAGGATTTTTGATGACTTTGGGTTGTTTTCAATCTTTCCCTAATCATCCTCACCTTCTCAATAGCCTCCATAACTAGGTCTGGTCCCATTGAAGCCACCTCTCCAACCTTAAACCACCCAACCGATGATCTACAATGTCTCCCATAAAGAGCCTCAAAAGGAGCCATACCAATGCTAGAGTGATAGCTATTGTTATAGGCAAACACAATTAAAGGAAGGTGGTCATCTGAGCTACCCCTCAACTCCAATACATATGCCTTAAGCATATCTTCAAGGGTTTGAAAGGTTCTTTCGGCTTGGCCATTCGTCTGAGGGTGGAAGGCCATACTAAGGTGAACTTTTATACCAAGATCCCTTTTAAAAGACCTCCAAAAATGTGAAGTGAATTGTGAAAAACAATCCAATATGATGGACAAAGAAACCCCATGCAACCTCACTAACTCATCGATGTACAACCTTGCATACTCTTCAGCCCCATATGTGGTATTAACCGGTAGAAAGTAAGCCGATTTCATCATCCTATAAACCACCACCCATATCAAATCAAAAACTTTTCTTGTCTTGGGAAACCCAATCACAAAATACATATTATTCACCTCCCACTTCCAAGTGGGAATCTCTATGTCTTGGGTTAGGCCACCCGACCTTTGGTATTCGGCTTTACTTGTTGATAACTATGGAAACGAAAAACGAATTTAGCAATGTCCCTCTTCATGCCTCCCCACCAATACACATCTCTCAAGTCTCTATACATTTTGGTGGAATCGGGATGGATAGAACAAGAAGAATTGCGGGCCTCATCAAGGATCTTCTCCCTCAAACCGTCAACACAAGGCACACACAACTATCTTGGTACCTAAGGGACATATCTCACCCTTTTAAAAAAACCTCTACTTTGCCCCCTTTCACCAAGGACTTCAATTCAAGTAAGGAGGAGTCAAAATCTGGTTTAGCTATCACCTTATCAACCAATGAAGACTTAGACCCATCAACAACAACAATACCATCATCACAAACGTCTTCCAATCTAACCCCTAATCTAGCTAATTGGTGCACCTCCCTAACCATCTCCCTCTAACCACCATCAATAAGAGCTAGGCTACCTATAGACATTCTACTCAAGGCATCCGCCGCCACATTTGCCTTACCCGGAGGATAGTGCACACTCATATCATAATCCTTAAGAAGTTCTAGCCACCTTCTTTGCCTCAAGTTGAGATCATCTTTGGTGAAGACATATTAAAGGCTCTTATGATTGGTGAACACATCCACATGCACCCTATACAAGTAGTGACGCCAAATCTTTAATGCAAACACAACGGCAGCTAAATCTAGATCATGGGTATGGCAGTTCCTTTCATATACCTTGAGTTGTCTAGAAGCATAAGTTGTGACCTTATTTTGCATCAACACACCACCCAAACCGACTCGGGAAGCTTCACAATACACCACAAATCCCTTAAAACCATCTAGTAATCACAATATAGGAAAAGACACAAGCTCATCTTTCAATGTTTGGAAGATCCTCTCACACTCATTGGTCCATACATACTTAACCTTCTTTTGAGTCAATTTTGGCATATGGGAAGAAATGGAGGATAACCCATTCACAAACCTTCTATTATAACCCGCTAGGCCTAATAAGGTCCTAATATCCGAGGGGGTCAATGGTCTAGGCAATTTTCAATCACATCGATTTTCTTAGGATCCACTATATCATCCCCGGACACCACATGTCCCTATAATGCAACCTTCTTCAACCAAAATTGACACTTGTCATATTTGGCATACAATTTCTCCTCCCTCAATGTTTGCAACACAACCCTCAAATGCCCCATATGCTCCTCCCTACAATGTGAATTAGATAAAAATATCATCAATGAAGACCATAACAAAGAAATGAAGGTAAGGTTTGAAGACCCTATTCATTAGGTCCATGAGATGGCCAGTGCATTGATCAACCCAAATGATATCACAAAACACTCATCATGCCCATATCTAGTCTTGAAAGCCATCTTAGAAATATCACATTCCATCACCCTCACTTGATGATATCCAGACCAAAGATCAATCTTAGAGAAGAAGCTAGCCTTTTGCAATTGGTCAAACAAGTCATCAATCTTTGGAAGAGGATATCTATTCTTGCTGGTGACCCTATTGAGTTGCCGGTAGTCAGTACACATTCTAAATGACCCGTCCTTCTTTTTTTTTTCACAAACAACACCAGGGCACCCCATTGGTGATTGACTAGTTCTAATAAATTTCTTCTCCAACAAATGTATCAATTGCTCTTTTAACTCCTTCAATTCCACTGGGGCCATATGGTAAGGGGGAATAGAGATAGGTTGAGTATCGAGGAGGAGCTCTATGCCAAAATGTAATTCCCTTTCAGGAGAAACACCGTGAAGGTCATTTGGGAAGACATCAAGAAACTCATTTACAATCAGAACCGACTCTATGGAAGGGACCTTCGACTCAACATCTTTAACCCTCACAAGATGGTAAAACACCTCTTAGAGATCAACTTACAGGCTTTAATGCATGAAATGAATCTACCCTTGACCACTACATGTTGATTCTCCTACTCATGTAGGGATTCATTTGGAAATTGAAACTTGACGCTATGGGTCCTACAATCAATAGAAACATAGTAGGCATGTAATCGATCCATCCCAAGAATGACATCAAAATCTACCATGTCTATTTCAAGAAGATCACAAGGCATCAACTTATGCAAAATACAAATAGGATAACTTCTTATGAACTTTCCTAGCAACAATAGAGGCATCAATAGGAGAAGACATTTCATATGACTTATGCAACAACTCGGACTCAACATGAAATTTTTTAGCAACAAAAGAGGTTAAAAAGGAGAGAGTAGAACCCGGATCAGTCAATGCATACACATTAAAGTCAATGATTTTCAACATATCAATAACAACGTTGAGGAACTCACCAACGACTTGCCTCCCATGTAGAGCATAAAATGATTGTGCATTGAGGCACCACCGTGAGGACCACCTCTACCCAATGGAACCGTATTTGCACCTTGGCCTTTGTCATGGTTTCTTGGACAATCAACCATCTTGTGACCAAGAACCCCACATTCATAGCAAGCATTAGAACCCTTCAAACATGGGCTGTTATGACCCCCTCCACATTTAGGACACACATCAACGGGAGCGACAACACAAACGCCTTGAGGCCTAGGGAGGTCATTGGAAAACCCCTTATTAGTAGCATGATGAGACCCTTGGCCTTAACGGAACCGGCTACCTCTTTGGAACTTACCCCTAAGATGGGCCCTCTTGGTCTTATACCCCTTTTTCTTCCTCAATTTCTCCTTCTCCATTTGCTTGGCATAGTTCATCAACCAATATAAGTCCATATCACTAATTAGCATAGCGAATCAGCATTCTTCACTTACCAAGTCGGAGACCCCAATCACAAATTTGTTCATCCTAGATCTAGGATCGACCACCAAATGAGGAGCACACTTTGACAGTTGATTAAACTTGAGGGCATACTCCCTCGCACTTATAGAACCTTGTTTCAAGCTTATATAATCCATCAACATAGCTTCCCTAAGCTCAAGAGAGAAAAACTGACTAGGGAAGGACAATTTGAACTCCTCCCAAAGCACCACATTACCAATACCCTTCTCACCTTTCCATCGGTCATACCGTATTTGAGCTACCCTTTTGAGTTGGTACACCACCAACTCCATATTTTAATTTGTCCCAACACGCTTGATATTCAAGATCTTATAGACCTCATCAATGAACTTTTGTGGATCTTTATCCACCTTTGACCCATAGAACACCGGAGGATTCATCCTCATGAAGTCTCTTACCCTAGCATCCGGGGTAATAGCATGAGGGGCTAGGGCCCGTAGATTGACTTGGTTGGCTACAACTTAGGCAAGCATAGTAAGAGCATCACGGAGTTCACCGTTTGTAGGTTGCTCCTCGGGAGTTTGGGCCCTTCGTCCTCGAGTGTTTGGCATGATCTAACATAGCAAAGAACAATCATTAGCGGGAAAAAACTTTTCACCACTCTATAGCACGATCTACGACATGCAAAAGGGGAAATTTCCTAAGATGACTCATGGCATCCTATTCATAGTCATGGCACACTTCACAACCATGAATAGGACTCTAATCGACGTGATGTGTTAGACTCCAAGGATCTATCAACCTAGTGTCCTAATACCAGGTCTATCACGTCCCAAACCAAGGGCCTAGTCATGAAAAGGTGCAGGGAGAACCCGAAGGGACCCCAAGAAGAATCATTGAACATCATTACATATTTTTGGTCATGGAAGCAATAAGTAAAGCATCAGTAGATAATAAAGTGGGACAACCGAGGCTAAGGGAAAGAACTTTCATATCATAGACATCAAGAACAATAGAGTCAAGTCGCATAGAATAGATACCTAATATGTCAAACCAACACCTCTAGTACATACATAAGAGCGTGGGCCAAGTCAAAGTAACCGAGGTCACCCTCATAGTCAAAGTAGACATTAAAGAAGAATGTCTCAATACATAATTAGAGCAACATAGACTAAGGTCCCTGAAGTGGAGGACTCACCAACTAGCTTGAGTGTTGTCAAACTACCCACGTGGAGGAGGAGGATGATCAACTTGGGCTCTGGTTCTTACATGGTGATAGCATATAGGTATAGAGTATGCATTAGTACATTTGAATGTACTAAGTATGTAAGATGCAATGCAACAAGAATTTGGCATCATAATAAAAATGCATAATAATAGGCAATAGGCATAATATAGAAATATCGCATGTATGATCAATGCATATGTAAAACACGCTTAAGTAACTCATGCTCATATAGGATATCATATGCATACAAGATACCAAGTTAGATTTTTAAAGTACAAACCCCTTGGTAGGTTAGTGATGATAGCACCCATCATCCTAGTGTGTGAGATACAAACCCCTCATCAATGTTAGTGAGGATAACACCCATCACCCTGGTATGTGAGGTACAAGACCCTAAAAGATGATACCACCTATTACCCTAGTGTGTGAGGTACAAACCGTACAATGAGGTTAGTGATGATAGCACCCATCATCCTAGTATGTGAGTTACAAACCCCTCATCATGGTTAGTAATGATACCACCCATCAACCTAGTGTGTGAGGTACAAACCCCTCATCAAGGTTAGTGATGATAGCACCCATCACCCTAGTGGTTAAGATATTAACCCCTCATATAGGTTATTCATATAGGGCATGGTCTAATGTAACACATTATATAGAATATATCATATACATAAGCTCATTACATCATCATATAGTATATCATATCATATCTCATGCTTTGGACCATCAACTCCTCAAGATTACAAATTCGGACATTTTATGAAACACTCAGATGGTGTGTAATGCTAGTATAAAACCATGGAATATAGAGATGAAATCATGCAAGAAAATCTATTGTAAAATCATCAATCAATACCTTATAACACCCTCAAGCAATAAACATCAAAACCCCTTCTCTATTTGTATAATACATCAAAGATTTTTAGCTCAAAACACAGCAAAACAGTCACAATTTCGCATAGCCTTAACAAAATATGCAGTAAATTTCATAAATAATCAAGATCCATTTGTAAATCAACTTTAAATAATGCAATTTGAGTAAAAGGAGACTTGGGTATCATGGGTGAAAAGAACCCATGAAAAAAACCCACATACCTTAGCTTAGAGATAAACTTGGTGAAGATTGGAGATGGAGACTTATATCTTGAAGAAAAACTTTGATGGAGAACCTTAGCTTAGGATGAGGGTTTGGGACTTGAATTTTGGAGTAAAAAATATGACCAAGTGTTTGAGTGAGTATTGGGAAATGTTTTGGGTAATATGAGGGTGTGATTTGGCTAAGTATAGTTAAAAACACATTTGCGAACACTTAGGCCCAAGACCTGGAAGTCTTGGACCTAGTTAAAAAAGCAGACCACTTTTTGTAGCGTTGCACGTCGCGAGGGGGTTGCAGATTTCTCTCTGGGATTCTCACCTTGAAAAATTATACTTACTAATCTTTCGCTCTTAAATCATCATTAGACCCTTTTCCCCCAAATGTTGACCCCCTGAACAAGAATATGATGTCAGAATTTTGAAATAGCAAATGAATTTTAAGATATATGAAATTTAAAATTTTTGATTTTTCAAGGCATATTTTCTTTTGGGTACTTTTTGGGGTCGTTTCATTTGTGAGATTGCATGGTGTTCCTTTATCCATTATATTGGATCATTGAGCTTAATTTACTTCAAATTTTTAGAGGTCCTGCCAAAAGGGTCTTGGTACTAGAGTTAATCCTACTACGGCCTTCCACCCTCAAAAAGATAGCCAAGCCGAAAGGACCATCCAAACCATTGAGGAAATTCTTAGAGTGTGTGTGTTTGAGATTAAGTTAGTTAGGATGATCATCTCCCATTAATTGAGCTTGCCTACAACAATACATAAAATTCTAGCATTGGTATGGCTCCATTTGAGGCTCTTTATGATAGACATTGTAGATCATTATTTTGTGGTTTGAAATTGGTGAGGTGGCTATGTTGGGACCAGATCTGGTTATGGAGGCCCTTTAGAAGTTCAGGATGATTAGAGAAAGGTTGAATACGGCCCAAAGCCATCAAAAGCCTTATGCCGATGTGAGGAGAAGGGAACTTGAATTCAAAGTTGATGATTGGGTCTATGGTGTCACCCATGAAGGGTGTGTTCCATTTTGGTAAGAAGGGCAAATTGAGCCTGAGATATGTGGTCCCTTATAACCTGATGGGAAGGATCATTAAGGTGGCCTACGAGTTGGATTTTTCTAGAGAAATGGAATTGGTTCATCTAGTCTTTTATGTGTCTATGTTGAGGAAGTGTGTGGGTAATTCAAATACTATTGAGCCACTTGATATTGTGGGGGTAGTTGAAGACAACTTAATTTATGAAGAGGTTCCGATTCAAATTTTGGATAGGCAAGTGAAGAGATTGAGGAATATGGATGTGGCTTCTGTTAAGGTCCTTTGGAGGAACCAACAAGTCGAAAGTGCTACATGGGAGGCCAAAGCGAATATGCAAAAGTGATATCCTTACCTTTTCCACTCCACTCAAGCCTAAAGTATCACTCTAAGTCCTTTATGTGATTTCAAGTCTAAGTTCAACCCATGAATATGCATACATTCATGCATAAATCGACAAGTTCATGATGATTTTACTCTTATGTCAAGATTTTTTAAATGATGTTTAAGTGCATTATTGCATCCTTATGTGGTCTATAATTTGTCATGTTTACATCTCTCTTATACATATCTTTAACATTTGTGGGCGAATGTTCCCAAGGGGGAGATATTGTAATCACCCCAAAAAGTGCCCAAGAGTGTGCCTTAGAAGTGCTTGAAATTGTAATTTCTATATATCTTAAAATCTGTGTAAGATATCAAAAATTTTGACTTCATATTCATGTTCAGAGGCTAAATTGAGTGAATAATGGGTCCAACCTAGATTTAAGAGCAAGAAATTAGCAATTTTAGTTTTCCAAAAATGCAAATTCAATGAGGTTTGCGTGCCCCTGGCGCGAAACGGATAGGGCGCACAGATGAAGAAATATTGTCTCACTATAGGTCTGTGATGCGAACTTATGTGTTTCTGTCCAGTTAATTTTTGTGCGGTCCAAGACTTTTGGGTCGTGGGCCTAAGTCTTCCCAAACGTAAAAGTACCTATACTTAGCCATTTTGCACTCTCATATCATTCTAAACATTTCCCAACTATGATTTAAATACTTAGCCAATATTTCATCTCCTAAATTCAAGTCTCAAAACCCTCTCTAGATCTAAGGATTTCCTCCTAAGCTTCAAATCTCCTTCTTCAATCTTCATCAAGTTCATCTCTAAAGCTAAGGTATGTGGGTTTCCTTCATGGGATCCTTTCACCTATGATGCCTAAGCTTCCTTTCTCCCTAAATTGCATGATTTAATGTTCATTTACAAATGGGTCTGAATTTTTATGAAAATTACTTCTCATAATGTCGGGGTGAATGAAATTGTGACTGTTTTACGATGTTTTGGGCTATGAATCTATGATCTAATGTAAGACTTCATAAAAGGTTTTGATGTATATTTCGTGAGGGTGTTACCAAGTATTGGTGTGATGTTTTACTTCAAGTTTTCTTACATAATTTCACTCTTGAATTGCATTATTTTACACTAGTACTACACACCCTCTAAGTGTTTGATAAAATGTCCGATTATGGGTTCCTGAGGAATTGAAGGTCCAATGCATGTCTTATAAATTCAATGACTTTATGATGATGAAAAGGAATGTATGTATATGATGATGAACTGAGTATATAAATATATGATATTATCTCTATAGTGTTAGGGATAACCAAGCCTAGCTCAAGGGGTTGTAGGCTCGGGTAACCTTTTTGATTATTTGGTACCTCGATAGCCTCGCTCGAGGGATGGTAGGACCATGTAACCTTGTTGGGGGTTCATACCCATCAACCTTGTTGGGGATGTGTACCCATCAACCTTGTTGGGTGGTTTGTACTCCATCAACCTTGTTGGGTGGTGTGTACTCCATCAACCTTGTTAGGGGGTTTGTACTTTATCAACCTTGTTGGAGGGTTTGTACTCTATCAACCTCATGAAGGGGTTTGTACCTCATGGGCCTATCCAAGAGGATGGTAGAACATGGAATGCACTAAGAATGGTCACTCTTACACTTACTTTATGATCCATACAAGCATGGTTTACTACGAGTATCCTTCATGCATGTTGTATTGCCATATGTACTCATTGCCTATACTTAAGCATTTTGATCATGGTACTACTTTTGTTGCATTGCATCCTACATACTTAGTACATTCTAATGTACTAACACATGTTCTATGCTTACATGATGTCACTATGAAGGAATCAATGCACCGCTTAATCATCCTCCTCCTCCGCATGGCTAGTACAATCGACTTCCAAGCTTGTGGTGAGTCCTCTATTCCGGGGATGTTGCTTATGATCTCTTGCTATGTAACTAAGACTACCTTTCTTCTATTTATATTTTTACTATCAGGTTAAGCCCGGTTATTTGTCGTGGCCCTCGCTCTTATCTATGTAGAAGAGGTTTGTTTGACATGTTATGTATCTGTGCTATGAGCCTTGACTCTCTTGTCTCTTGATGTTATGATATGGAAGTTTACCCTTAGCCCCAATTCACTTGTTCAAGATTATCTCTCATTGTCATTTTAATTGCATCCGCGATCAAAGATGTGTAGTGATATGCTATGATGCTTCTTTGAGGTTTCTTTGGGTTCCCCAATAGTTGTTCATGTGTAGGCCCTAGGCTTGGGTCATGACAACAAGTCCAACCATTCTTCTTCTCCAACTACATTCATTTTATAGATCTTTATGGGTATTTTATGAACTCTTGCATATGATGTCACTATTATGCATTCTATCATGGATTATTCTTATGCATCATCATGAAGTGAAATACCATGTGAAATTTATGAAATTTTATGAGGGTTGAGGAAGTCATAAATAGGTCTTTCTTAGTAAGGTGGGTTATTTTGAATGATTTTAAAAGAGAGACTTTATTTGCACTTCTCATGTCTTAAACCTTGGCCATTGCATAATTTGAACATAAATGTATACCCACCAAGTTTTGACCAAAGATGTCTTCCAAACTTTCAATATAGGTATAGGTCTTATGGTGTGATACATGAGCTAATTTTATATAAATGTTGAACTATTTCAGTTTGTGCTAAACTATTTGAGTTTGTGTTCCAAACTTGCTATGACTATAATCATGAAGTCAAGGTTTGTGTAAGATGAGTTTCATGTTCTCATGTCCATGTTTTTAAGAATTACATATATGATGATAATGGGTTGATTAAGAATGATTCAAACTAATGATTTGTCATGACCCAAGGGCCTATATGTGACATGGAACAAAGGTAATCCAAAGGGACCCCAAGCAAGTCTCTTAGGGCATCATTACACATCCTTGATTGCGGAAGCAATAAAATAGCAACATAGAAGAAGAAATAGGGATAACTGGGGCTAAGGGACATCATTGATATCATAACAAAAGGAGTCAAGAGAGGGTAAAAGCTCATAGCATAATACATATCATGTCCAACCACACCTCTAAAACTTATATACTTAGCGCGAGCTAAAATAGGCAACCGGTCTCACCCTCATAATAATTGCAATAGGTAATCAAACATACAAGACATAATCTAAACGTAAGCTTGAGAGAAGATAGATATTATCCCTGGACTTGAGCACTCACCATAAGCTAACTTGAACAATCCATCTAGCCACGAGGAGAATCAATAAGAGCTCTGGTTCCTACATGGGGATATCATGTAGGCAGATAGTATGCATTAGTACGTTTGAATATACTAAGTATGTAGGATGCAATGCAACAAGAGATTGGCAAAATGCATAATCATAAGCAATGAATAGCATACTAATAATATGACATGTATGAATGATGCTTGAAGTAAAACCATGCTTATATAGAACATAATACGACTGTAAGGAGTGACTATTATAGTGAAATCCAAGGCCTACCATGTCCTTGGAGAGGCGCATGAGGTACAAACCCCTTCATGATATTGATGGAGTACAAACCCCACAACATGGTTGATGGGGTACATAACACCCTACAAGGTTGTTGGGTACGAACCCCAACAAGGTTGCATCGGCCTGCCACATCTCGAGCGAGGCGATCGAGGTGCAAACCCCTCAACAATGGTATCCGAGCCTATAACCTCCCGGATGAGGCTTGGTCATCCCCAACACTATTGAGATAATATCATATATATACATTACTCTTGTCCTTATATAGTCATCACATATAAACCATCCTTTCATCATCATAAAGTCAATTAACTCATAAGACATGCATTGGACCTTCAATAACTTAAGAAAGCATAACCTGACATTTTATCAAATACTTGACGGGTGTGAAATGCTAGTGTAAAACAATGCCATTGAACAATGTTATCATGCTAGAAAATCCAATGTAAAACCATTAATAGATATTTGGTAACAACATCAAGCAATATACATCAGAACCCTTCTTCAAATCTCGTAATAGATCTTAGATTCATAGCCTATACCATAGTAAAACAGTAACAATTTCATAAACCCCAGCATAGTGTGGTGTAAATTTCATAATAAATAGGACCCATAAGTAAATCATCTTTAAATCATGCAATTTTTAAGAAAAGGAAGCTTGGGCATCATGGGTGAAAGGAACCCATGAAAGACACTCACATACCATAGCTCTTAGAGAATCCTTGAAGAGTATGAGAGATAAAGACTTGAAGCTTGAATGAGAACCTTAGAATCCGTATGATTTTTGAGACTTAAAATTTGGAGATGAAATATTGTCTAAGTGTTTGAGAGAGTATTTCGGAATGTGTTAGATGATATGATGGGGAAATGAGGCTAATATAGGCATTTTTACGTGAAGGAAGGCTGAGGCCCAAGACTCAAAGGTAGAAAAACAATCTGGGTAGCAAAATACACTGAGGCGCGCGCACCAATGATGTGCCTAGACACTGTTTTTCGACAAATTTGGGAAATCAAAATTGTGAATTGTTCACTTTAAAATCTAGGTTAGACCCATTTTCTACTCAAATCATTCTATCTAAAATCTGGGTTAGACCAATTTCCCACTCAATTGACCCCTAAACAAGAATATAAAGTTGGATTTCTGAAATAATGCACGACTTTTGAGAATGAGGAAATTACTATTTCGGTCACTTCCGAGGCACAGTTTCAAGCACTTTTTGGGGCCATTTCAAAATCTCCCCCTTGGAAAAATTATCCCCGAATGTCAAAGAAACTTGCATGAGAAGAGTAATCCTGAACAAATTAGCCCTAAAAAGAATGCCACAATACATTTAAAACATCAATTTTAAAATCTCAACATAAGTGTCAAAAATCGTCATGAACTTGTTAGCATAAACATGAATGCATGCAAATGAAATAAGGGCTGAAACATAAAACTTGATATCAAAAAAGGGACTTGACATATTATCATAAGCTTGAGTAGAATGAAAGATGTACAAATATCATTTTTTCCATGCGCACTCTGGCTCCTAGAGAGAACATATCATCTTCACGACTCTTCCAAAGGGACTGGAAGAACACTACTTCCTTATCAATCAACTTTTACTCATATCCACCCAACTTCTCCACTAGACCTCCTGATAAGCCAACCCATCCTCCACATTGTCCATCACCTCAAGAGTCTTATAACATTTGAATCAGCTACACACCTCCTCAATCATAGAAACATGAAGAACCGGACGAACCATATCCTTGTCCCAAGGCACTTCCCATTCATATACAACCTCACTAATCTTCCTCGACCTCCTTTGAAGACTCAGAACCATGAAATTAATTCCCTCTTTACCAGGGAAAACCAAACTTTTTATGAGCGAAACCTTCAAATAGCCCCAATCCCCATCTTTAAATTCAAGATCCTTTCTCCCCTCATTGGCATAGTACTTTTGACAACTTTGGGTCGTTTTCAACCTTTCCTTAATCATCTTAACCTTCTCAAGAGCCTCTATAACAAGATCTAGTCCCACACATCCACCTCTCCAACTTCAAACCACCTAATCGGGGATCTACAATGTCTACCATAAAAGCCTCAAAAGCAGCCATACCGATGCTAGAATGATATCTATTGTTGTAGGCAAACTCAGCCAACAGAAGATGGTTATCTCAAACACCCTTAATCTCCAACATACAAGCTCTAAGCATATCCTCAAGGGTTTAAATGGTCCTTTCGGCTTGGTTATTTGTTCAAGGGTGGACGGCCCTGCTAAGTTTGACATTTGTACCAAGAACCCTTTGGAAAGACTTCCCAAAACGTGAAGTAAATTGTGCTCCATGATTCGACATGATAGATAAAGGAACCCCATTCAATCTCACAAAGTTATGAATATACAACCTAGCATATAAGCCCCATATGTGATCTTAACCAGTAGAAAGTGAGCCAGTTTCATCAACCTATCAACCACAACCAAATGGGACAGAACCCGTCCTTGTCTTGGGCAACCCAACCACATAGTCCATATTAACCTCTTCCTACTTCCAAGTAGGAACCTCTATGTCTTAGATTAGGCCACCTGACCTTTGATGTTCGGCTTTGATTTTTTGGCAACTATGGCAACCGAACACAAATTCTGCAATGTCTCTTTTCATGCCTCCCCACCAATACACATCTTTCAAGTCTCTATACATTTGGTAGAACCGAGGTGAATAGGATAAGAAGAATTATGGGATTCATCGAGTATGCTTTCTCTCAAGCCATCGACACAAGGCATACACAACCTACCTTGGTGCCTAAGGGCACCATCTACCCCTTGGGATAAAACCTCCACCATGCCCTCTTTCACCAAAGCCTTCAATTCTAACAAGGAGGAATCAAGATCTTGCTTTGCTTTCTACAACATTAACCATTGAAGACTTAGAACCATCAACAACAATAGCACTATTACCGACCCCTTCCAACCTAACTCCCAATCTAGCCAACTAATGGAGCTCCCTAGCAACCTCCTTATTACCACCACCAACATATGTTAGGCCACCCATAAGCACCCTACTTAGTGCATCGATCACAACCTTAGCCTTATTGGGGAAAATGATGCACACTCATATCATAGTCCTCAAGGAGTTCTAACCACCTTCTTGTTACCCTCGAACACATCTATCATATTTAGCAAGCAGCATCTCATCCCCCAAGACATGCAATACTACCCCAAATGGTTCACAAGTTCTAAATAATTCAATGCTCTACACCTAGAGGTCAACACAAACATGCCAAGGTGGGTTTTAAGACCCAATTGATGAAACCCATAAATATAGCCGGTGCAGAAATCAACCAAACAACTCCACCACTACTCAAATGTTGATTCCTAGTCCGAAAAGACACTTAAGGATATCACCTAGCCTCATCATCACTTGGAGACAAATTTTGACCAAAATCAATCTGAGAGAAGCGTCAAGCCCATCATAGTTGACCAAAGGGCTCGTCTATCCTTAACCATAATATTACAACCTTACAGGGCCTACACTTATTGGAAGCATGATATGCAAGTAGCGAAACCACCCATAGCCATCCAACCCAAACCAATACCTTGAAGCATCACAATACTCAACAACCTCTTTCCAATCCCCCTAGTAGAGCCAAGATAGGAGCGGACACAAGCTTAACCTTCTAGGTTTTAGAAACTCTATTCACATTTATCGACCCACTCCAATGACCGTTACTTGGGGTCAAATGAACCATATGAGATGCAATAGAAAGAAACCTATTCACAATCTCCGGTAATACATCGCTAAGCCCAAGAAGCTCCTAATATGCAATGGATTCAAAGTCCTAGGCTAATCTCTAATCATCTTCGTTTTACTAGGTTCCACCCTACTACCATCACCCGGTATCACAAGACCTAAAAAGGCAACCTCTTGCTACCAAACTCACATTCCTCCTGCTTAGCATAACTTCCTCCCATAAACCTTGTAGTACTACCCTCAAATGACTCACATGCACCTCCCACTTCCGGAGGCAAACCAATCTATCATCAGCAAAGCCATCATAAACATAATAAGGTAGGGTCTAATATTTATGAGACTTATAGACATAATCGGTAAACTAGAGAAACCAAAAGATACTAACCCAAATCCACAATATTGGAAAGGACATTCAAGAGTTCATCTAGCACCCAAAATAGTTCGAATGGAAATAAGTTAGGTTCAACATCCTCCACAAGACAAAGAATACATACCCTTAGAGATCAAGCATACCATAGTACAAGAAATGGACTAACCTCTTTGAAACCACTTTACAAGCCTCCACTTAAAGACGAATTTAATAAGGAATCAGAATTTAACTCTACAGGCCCTAATACAATGGGGACAAAACACTAATGCAACTAATCCATCCCAATCATAGCATCAAAATCCACCACACTAATCGCAATAAGTCATAAGGCATGACCTAATGCAATATAAACATGGAACAACACCTATGAACCTTCAAACAATAATAGGCCCACCAACGCGATAGACACCAAAGAGTATTCAGAACACACATAAAACCTACTAGCAACCAAAAGAATAATGAAAGAGATAGTGGCACTCAGGCCCATCAATGCAAACACATCAAAGCCAAAGGAAATTTCAACATACAGGTAGCAACATCCGGAACCTCATCCTCTCCTTGATCCTCTTGATAAACATCACCACCTTTACTCTCGTCTTGAGCATAAGGGCAATTCAGAATATTGTGGCCCATCTCACCATACCCAATGTATGCATCTATGTTCCTAAAATATATACCACTATGTTTCCTTGCACCCTTTGGGCATCTAGGATGAATCACTCCATCATCACCTCCTTTACTCTTATTGTGTTTACTTAGGCATTCCCTTACTTTATGACCCAACTCTCCACAACCATAACAAGCGTTGATGCCTCTCAAGCATGGGCCATCATGACACCTACCACATTTTGGGCACGTAGCACACCACCTCTACCTTTGGGACTTTGGAACTTTCCTTCAATACAGGCCCTCTTGGCCTCACTACCTCTCCTCTTACCATTTGAATTCTCAGAAATTTTCACTTGTTGTTTGAGTTGAATTGCCCATTTTGCCCCCACTTTGGCCACTTGCCATAGAGCATTATGAATCTCTGCATTAGTTATATAACCGTCCTGAGTAGGTTGAGACATATCCTGAAATGTAACGGTTAGGGATTAGCAATAAAGCCTAGGGTACTTAACTCTATTGTATTACATAGATCATGAAGAAGTGAAGCACTTCCTAGAATGCCTCATAGCCTCCAATTCATAGTTGTGGAGGCTTCATAGCCATGAATAGGACTCTAATCTTCGTGGTTTGTTGGACTCCGAGGATCTAACAACCTAGTTCTCTGATATAAAGTTTGTCACGACCCAAGCCTAGGGTGTAGACGTGAAACGACGCAAGGGGAACCCGAAGGGATCCTAAGTAAGTTCTTAGCGCATCATTATATATCCTTGGTAGCAGAACTACTAAAATAGCAAATAGAAGTAGAAATAGGGATAACTGGGGATAATGGACATCATTCATATCATAACAACTAGAGTCAAGGGAGATTCAAAGCTCATAGCATAACACATATCATGTCTAACAACACCTCTAAACCTTAGATACTTAGCGAGGTCCAAGACAAGCAACTAGGCTTACCCTTATAATAATGGCAATAGGTAATCCAAACATACAAGACTTGATATAAACATCAGCTTGAGAGAAGATAGATATTATCCCCGGACATGAGGACTCACCATAAGCTAACTTGAACAATCCATGTAGCCACGAGGAGAATAAATAGGAGCTCTGATTCCTATATAGGGATATCATGTAGCGATAGAGTATGCTTAGTAAATGCATGTACAATGCATTGCAACAAGAGATAGGCATCATAGGCAAAATGCATAATCATAAGCAGATAATAGCATACTAACAATATGACATGTATGAATGATGCTTGAAGTAAAATCATGCTTATAAAGAAGATAATATGAGTGTAGGGAGTGGCCATTATAGTGCAATCCAAGGCCTACCACCTCCTGGGCCTACAACCTTCCGGATGAGGCTTGGTCATCCCCAATACTATGAGATTATATCATATATACACATTGCTCTCATCCTTATATAGTGATCATATATAAACCTTCATTTCATCATCTTAAAGACATTCAACTCATAAGACATGCATTAGACCTTCAATTCATCAAGAAATCATAACTAGAAATTTTATCAAACACATGACGGGTGTGTAATGATAGTGTAAAACCATGAAATTCAAGAAAGTTATAATGGTAGAAAATCCAATGTAAAACCATCAATAATCAAAACCCTTCATTAAATGTCACAATAGATCTTAGATTCATAGCCCAAAACTTAGTAAAACAGTCATAATTTCATAAATCCCAACATACTGTGCATTGAATATCATAATAAATAAGACCTATGAGTAACTCAACTTTAAATCATGTAATTATTGAGAAAAGGAAGCTTGGGCATTATGGGTGAAAGGAACCCACGAAACAAATCCACATACCTTAGCTCTTGGAGAATCCTTGAAGAAGATTGGAGACGGAGACTTGAAGCTTGAATAAGAACCTTAGAATTTAGATGAGTTTTCGAGATTTGAAATTTAGAGATAAAATATTGTCTAAGAGTTTGAAAGAGTTTTTTGGGAATTTGTTGGATGATATGAGGATGAAATTAGGCTAAGTATAGGTACTTTTATGTGTAGAAAGGCTTAGGCCCAAGACCCAAAGGCCTTGGACCAGATAAAAAAATTGGGCAGCAAAATATACTGAGGTGCGTCTTGCCACTGACGCGTCTGGACACTATTTTTCGACAAATATGGAAAATCAAAATTGTGAATCATTTGCTCAAAAATTGGGGTTACACCCATTTCGCACTCAATTTGACTCCTTCAATAAGAATACGAAGTCAGATTTTTGAAATAATGCATGAATTTTGAGATATAAGGAAATTACGATTCTAGTCATTTTCGAGGCACATTTTCGAGCACATTTTGGGGTCATTTCATTATTTCTGACTATGTGTCTTCAAATATGATCTCTAAATAATGAGGCTTTTACTACAATGATAGTGGGTTGAATTGAATGACATTAAAATGAATTGGTCTTACTCGTCTCATGTTGTATACTCTTGAATTGCATGATTTTAAGCTTATGCGTATATTACCCACCACGTTTTGTAAAGTATTTGACTATATCCTATGTTTTATAAAAGTCTTATTGTTATACATGTGAATTATAAATATTGTATATGTTGAAGGGCTATTATGCGCGCTCATGAGAATATTTCTGATGCTATAAATAATGTGAAACCCTTTTATATTATTATTATGATGTAATAGTTTGATAAGCTACTCTTGTTATACTACCACGAATTATGAAGATTTGTATAATATGGCTATTTATATAAATTTAGTATTACTGGAGATTGTTGACCAAGCAATGAGAGGACCTTGGTTGGTAGCCCTTTTTCTTAACTAAGTGCCACCATAGGACTTTTTGCAACACCTATCGAAAAGATTATATCGTAATGTAAGGACATCTCTTAACTCCTACCAAAAAGGTTGTATCGTAAGGTAAGAACATCTCTCAACTCCTACCAAAAAGATTGTATCATAAGGTAAGGACATCTCTTAAGCTCCTATCGAAAAGATTGTATCGTAAGGTACGAACATCTCTTTAACTCCTACCAAAAGCTTGTATCATAATGTAAGAACATCTCTTAAATACTACCGAAAAGATTGTATTATAAGGTAAGGACATCTTTTACCTATCAAAAAGTCCATGTCGTAAGGTAGGAATATTTGTAATACTCTCCGAAAAGGTTATATTGTAAGGTGAGTGAATAGTCTTCCTTGGCAAAGTAGACCACTCATTTGTTCAGTGCGAAATGAATATATAGATTCTAAGTACTAGCTCGCTTGGTTTTATTCGTCAGTTATGGTCCTTTCCCATTTATGTATGATATGTTTTGTGATTTGGCAGTCTCATGCATGTTTTGACTAAGGCATTGAGCATTTATTTCATATTCAGCTTATATCCATTGATTATGATTATGCATATTGCTCAATTATTTCTTATATTCCTTGTTGCATTTTCACCCCACATACTTAGTACATTCAAATCTACTAATGCATACTTTTTGTCTGCATAATCTAACCATTAGGAACCAGAGCTCCTTTCTATCTTCCTCTTCCATGCAGTTAGTCAGTTTGGGTGAAGCATATCTATTGGTGAGTCCTCCACTTCCGAGGATGACAACTATTAGATCTCATGCTATTACTTAGACTTATCTATTTTTGGATACTATCTTTGAGGGTAAGGCTAGGAGATGTCTTGGCCCCGTTCCATTTGTATTTGAAGTGTTGTTGGATACATGAGTTGTATGTTATGAGCTCAGATCTTTTTATGTCTATGTATTGTTACAGTTTTCCCTTAGTCCCTTATCCCCTTTTTGTGTTGAATGGTTGTTATATTGACAAGATGGAAGTCCTAAGTCCCTAAATACCCAATAGTGTGAGTCATACTTACCCGCCCCTTAGAATTATTAGCTATGTGATTCAAGTTATCCTTTTCCCAACAATATTCCCGTAGCATAAGACCAAATCCCCGGTTCCCATAGAAGTTATGAGCTACATGTTTATTGCTCTTTTATGCTTATGCAAAACCAAGGATGTGCAATGCATGCTTAAGAAGCTTGTTTAGGATTCCTTCGTGTTCCCATTCGTCATGTCACATATATGCCCTAGGCTTGGGTGTGACACCAGCTTATTACCATTTAAGTCTTAAACTACCTTATGTTGGATCTCTTAACTGCCCTAGCTGACCTATCCCTTATAATTCCTACTCCTAATTCACTCAGAGTCATTCACTCTCAATGTTCTCCCAAAAGCTCTCAATATTTCTCTCTCTAAGTCAATGATTTCATTGAAGCTAGGGCTTGAAGGTTTGACCAAGTTTCTCCAGAATTTTCTCTCAAATTCTAAGGATTCTAACTTGATGCATTTAGGGCGTTATTCATGGATTAGTTTAATCCATGAAGTCCACTCCTAAATCATATTTTACCAAAATTTCATGATAATTTTCAATGGGATTATATGTTATGATTCCCAATACATGAATTATGAATATTCCATAATATTAAACCTATCTATACATGAATTATAATGAATTACATGATGTATATGATTTTCAAGAAAAAATATGTGACTTCAAGTATGCATGATTACTGCTTGATAATTTGCTATGGTTTCCTTTATAATAACCCAAATTTGTTTTAATTGCATATTTTCTCTATGAATCCTAATCAATTTCATATTTTTGAGTCAATTATCTATGAATTACACTTAGCCCGAATCTCTTATGATGAACGTATGGATTTTTATGATTATGATCTTAAGTATGTAAAATCATGTTTTATGATATTGATAAAGCTATCATAAAGAGGGTGATGAAAACCCCTAATGTTTATGATGATTTTAATGTGGGAATATCTACCAAAACAATGATGGAAAGGAACGTAGATGGACTATATTGATGAAATGATATTTTATGAATGAGCATGATGACTATTCTTTGAATTATGTTTAAAGCTATGTATATACATTACTTAAGTATTCCGTGGGATAAGACTTGGCACCGAGAGGGCTTTATTAGATTTCATAGTCCCATAACTATGTGCCACCCTTTTAATAATATTTATTTTTTATGATTTGATGGTGTGCTGATAGATCTAGCTATCTTTAATGATGTATACTCACTGTGCCATGATGGAACCTAAAGGGTGGGGTCAAATGATTATACTCATTGTGCTAGCATAGAGCCTATAGGGTGAGGATCGAGTCTACATTGGCAAAATAGACTCCTTTTTGCTTGATGTAGAGTGAATATCAATATTTCATGTAATAGTCTACATAGTCTTAGATGTCAGTTATAGTCTTATTCTCACATATGTATGATAAGGTTATCAAAGGATTTTAGGATACTTCTCATTACTTTTAAGTTTGTATGCTCATGCACATTATATGCTTATCCTTTTGCTTATGATTATGCATATTGATATTATTGTGATGACCTTTGATTCACGGCATGCGTACATACATAGTATATTTCACGTACTAATGCATACTTCTTTATGTACATAATCTAACCATGTACGGATGGAACACGAGTCAACTATTCCATTTCATGGCCAGATTTGGATTCCAAGCTTGAAGATATGTTGGTGAGTTCCTATGCTTTAGGAACATGCCTGTTCATGATGTTCACTTTATGTTAAGATTGTCATTTTTTCTTTTGATGTATATCTCTAGGATGAGCTTGTAAGATATGTTATAGACCCCGCCAAGATCTATGATGTAAAGGCATGTTTAAGAACATTTACAAATTGATGTACTTTCCCCTAAGGAAAACTATGACATTCTTTCATTTGTGCACTTCCATTGGCTTAATCTCTTGTGTATGCCTATTTTACCTTATGAATACTTATGATATGATCATGAAGATTGGATGGGATACCTTTGGGTGATATTCGCCATGTCACGGCTAGGTCCTAGGTCTAGGTTATGACAATCATCATGTAGGAATCATAATCCATGCATTGGGAATCACAGCACAAGAGCGCATAAGAAATCATCATGAAACATTGATAAAAAGAAGGTTTTAGATTGGGCTTCATGGGTTAAACTAGTCCATGAATGAAAACCTACAAAACTCAAGTAAGATCCTTAAGAGTTGGAGTTGAAAAATCCTGAAATCCATGGCAAAGCTTGGAACCCTAGTTTCAATGGAGTCCTTATTCCAGAGAGAGAAATATTTGAGATCCTTTGAGAGAATTATTGATTTGCTGTCAAATTACAGCACATTTGATTCCTAGAATAAAGGATTTTATGAGCTATTAAAGTGAATTTTTAGTGTTTTGATGTTTTTGTGTTAATCTTGTAGAAAAGTTAGGTTGACATGATTTTGAAGAAAAGTTACAGATTTTGCTGAAGCATAGGCTATACGAGCCCTCCTACAAGTCGTAGCTCATGCTATGAGTCGTAGCTTGTTTCATTGCAGGAATCAGAGATCAAAAATAAAAAATCTACCAAGTGAAGGTCACTCTTACGAGTCCATCCTATGAGTCATATGACACACTACGAGTTGTATAGCTGGACATGTAAAAAGAATTAGAG
Source organism: Solanum ossicruentum (assembly GCA_025774065.1). Taxonomy (NCBI): domain Eukaryota; kingdom Viridiplantae; phylum Streptophyta; class Magnoliopsida; order Solanales; family Solanaceae; genus Solanum; species Solanum ossicruentum. Next base: position 21,744 of record JAOTQR010034632.1, on the reverse strand, counting down.
AGCCAAAATGTTGAACCAAAAACTGAAGAACAAGACTACAACACCAGCATACAACTTGAGTAACGACTCGTACCTATGGGTAATACCAGTTCACCTTGAGACCCTGCCTATGACTTGTAGGCCAACCTACGAGTCGTAACTACGATATTTATTAGATGCCAGCTGTCTTTTCTACTTGATTTCTAGGGTTGTTTTGTAAATACTATAAATAGTTTAAGTTAGGTTTTTTTTTTGGAGAGTTCGGACAGTAGACATTACTCTAATATATTGTTGAAGTTTTTCTTAGGTTTTAGGGTAGATTATTGTCTTCTTTGGGGAAACGCATTTTGGGAATTGCAAATTTTGCCTTGTACTCATTGTTGATCAATCAAGCTTGTGCATTTGCAACTTGTGGTGCCTATCTCCTCCATAGTTATTGGCGAAACTCTCAACTATGTTTATTATTTGCAATTTTGTGTGTTTTATCTTAGCCATGAGTAGCTAAGCACCCACAACTTGGTGTTGTGGGAACCATGGGCAGTTGACTTGAGATGACCTAGGTTTTGTGCATACTTATGATTGGAGCTTTGCATGTTTAGCTATTTCCCTTCAAGATTAATGTTATTTGGTGGTGACCAACACCAAACCCTGCCTACTATCATGATCTCGACCAAGGTAGTGACGAATAGGAAAAGGGAAGTAGATGACAGGATTCAGTAGATGTGTTCCCGTCTAATTGACCAAACCTGACCAAAGGGAGGTTCACTTGGACAATAGGTAACAGTTAGTTGGCACACTATGGTATCCGACCAAGCACCATGGTAAAATTTGACCTTTATTTTCACAAGAGGGCTGGAAGAATGTAAGTTACTATCCTGGATGTGATTCACTAATCATGTTATATTACCTAGGGTAATTGAGTTAATGCATCATGGGGAACACAAATTCCCAAGTTGTTCCCAAAATTGAGTATTTCCCCAAATTTTAATTAGTGTTCATTTTATGTTGTTCTTTGAATCACAACAAATCCCTCCATCTAGAAATTGTAGTTATAGATACTAGGAATGACTAGTAGTGAAATATTATAGTCAAGCCTAGTATTTCCTATGGATTCGACCCTAACCTTGGTTAGGTTAATTGCTAATAGCGACAACTTTCTTATTGGAGCATACCCATCAATCAATTATGAGGATGAATGAATTAGAATGAGTTAGAAATAGGATTTATAGGTGTTAGGTTGGTTAAGTTAGTTAGGAGGGACAAGACGATGTAGTTTAGGGCTTAATTAAATTAAAAATGCCAAAAATGCCCTTTATTAAATTTTTCTAGAGCCATCAACCAGACCTCGTCCACAGGCCATATATGAACCCATGTCTAGTGCCTTGGCCCATAGAATCTATTCCACACAAAAGCAGAGGCAGTGGCATTTGCACTTTCCAAATTATAGACATGTAGGATAACCCGTGGTTCCATTCACGGGCCATAAGTCCTTTCGTAAAACCATTCTAGACTCGGAAAAATTAAGCTCTTCAGGGATCTTTTCCATGACACCTTAGACGGGCCATAATTCTATCTATGGTTCATCCTGTTAATAGTGGAACCACTTCATGAAAATCCATAATTTTCCAACTTCACTAGACTCAATCCATGAAACATTCCTACAACCCCTGGACCTATCCACGAGCTATAGAGTGGATCGTATGACCTAGTCAATTCAACTACCTTAGTTTTCATTTTCCAGGCCTATCAACATAAAGGGTATTACGCCTGTCATCTTTAGAAGGCCATTCCTAGCTGTTGGATGAGCTCTCACTGACATGAAATTGGGTCAACTCAAGTATAGATCGGATGATAAATAGGTTTTCTTCAATGTCTGTCAATCTATGAAGCAACCTAATAATTGAAGAGTTATCTCCATTATCGGTAGTATTGATGAAGTGCAAGCAGAAGTTCCTATTGAAGAGAGTCTAGGTGTTGAATCACTAGCAGTAGTGATGATGAATTTTTATAGCGACGACATTCTAGAGTATGATGAGATTGTAATTTCATTTTGACGACAAGGTTACTATAAGCATCAACTCAAGCTAGAGTTTGATTTGAAGAATCAAATGACTCCACTAGCAAAACAATCCATTAAGGAGCCATCAGTCTTAGGTTTTAAGGCTCTTCTAGACTAGGTAAGATATGTTTGTGGGCTTAATAATGCTTTACTAGTGATTATTACAACATACCTTGATGATAGACAGGTAGAGGTATTAGTGTCATTCCTAGAGTGACATGAGTTCAACTATTGGGCATGCAAACAAAAAGAAAAAGAATTAAGCTATACTAGTACTAGATAGAGCTAAAATAGAGGCCTCCACAAACAATGTGATGGCTCACCTCAGCAATAGATTCCATGAAAACGAACTCGTCAACCATAATTCTCATCCTTTGTAACAGTATCTGCATTGACATGCAAGTAAGGAGTGAGATATATATAAATATAACCCAGTAAGATCCTCGACTCGCTACTTTCATAGCCCTGGAACATGAGTTCTGAAATACATCTACACCATGAATATTCATAGATAATATACACAAGAATATGCTTCATAATAAGCTCAATATGTTCAAACAAATGTTCAAAAGGGTAACTATATGTCTCAATTCAATTCACACTCAAAATATGTCATAAATGGCAGCGAATAAGATCAATCTAGCATGTATAATGCACTAATTGTATACTATGATAGTGTTTACAAAGCCCCTAACATATTACAATAGCATGGGTATGCCCCTAACATATTACAGTATCTATGTATGCCACTAGTTAACGACATCAGAGTAATAAAGAAGGATATTTAGTATCATATCATATATGGCTCATGAAATTATTCGATATTCTTTTTAAAAAAACATATCTAGGGCTGATAAAAATATCAACTCTGTCAAGCACATACTTGTCCCAACACATGCACCAGAGAGAGAAAAATATATAATTTTTTTCAAATCTTATTTGAAAAGCAAGAACTAAAGGTTAAAGTCTCACTTACCTTATTAATGACAAGTTCTACAAACTTGCACGTGTAGAGCACTCACCAAAACAACCCTTACTTGCCTAAATCTATGAAAACATATTGATTATCAATATCAATTATGTTGGCCAAACTCAAGTCTCAATATCCCTAGTCTTTATGTTTAAGGTTAAACCCTAATATCAATACCTTAGACTATAAATTAAAAGTGAAGGTATTCTTAATATCATTGTTACAACTTAATTGGTGAAAATTTTGGTATATCTGTTTCCAACTAACAAGAGCACACAACAAGAAGAAAATACCTGCATTTATCACCCAAAATAGGGGTCCAAAGACCGAGTTAATTCTGTATGAATTTCTCTAAGTTCTCCTAAAAGAAGGGAGCAAATCTACACAGATTTTTGTTCTGCTGAAGCGCAATAGAACTGAAAAAAGGGTCTTCTATCGTGCAGAAAAAAGTCTTTTATCATTTTTTGCTCTTTTTTTTCTAAATTTTTGTTTCTGCTACTAATAGATTAAAATAAAAGGGTTGGGCAGCTCTTCATTATTTCATAAGAATTATTAATAGTTAACATTACCAATTATCCCTTCATTAAAAATATAAGGGTTATTATATTCTCCCTAATTTAAAATAACGTGCGCTCTCAAATGAGTATAAAATCACACCTGAAGTGTCAAATAAGTGAGGATATCTCTCTCGCACATCCGCCTCGGACTCACAAGTAGCCTCTTTCGCTTGATGGTTGCGCCATAACACTTTCATCGAGACTATCTTTTTCTACCTCCGTTACCTCACATTCCTATCTAGAATAGATATCATACCTTCCTCATAAGATAAATTCTCATCAAGCTCCACATCTTCTAGATTAATCTTATGGTTATCATCACGAACATACCGTTAGAGCATGGACATGTGAAATACATGATGTACAAAGGACAAACTCAGAGCAAAGCAAGTCGGTATGCCACCAATCCAATTTGATCTAAAATTTCATAAAGACCAATATATCTAGGACCTATCTTACCTTTCAAATCAAATCTCATAACTCCCTTCATAGGAGAAGCTTTCAAAAAGACATTTTCGGCTTTCATAAACTCCATATCATGGACTTTCTTATCTGTATAGGTTTTCTGTCTACTTTTGTTGTCCGAAGCCATTCTTGTATCACTGCAACTTTCTCTAAGGCCTGCTTAACAAAATTTGGACCTAGTAATAGTGCTTTTTTTCCAGGTTGAAACCATCCAATTGGTGATCAACATGTGCAAAGATATAGATCCTAATATGGTGCCATCTGTATACTCGAGTTGTAGCTATTATTATAAGTAAACTTCGCAAATGGTAACTGATTGTCCCAATGCCCACCAAAATCAATCATGCAAGCTCTATGCATGTCCTCTAGGATTTGAATAACCCGCTCAGAATATCCATCAGTTTGGGATGAAAAGTTGTACTCTACCCAACTTGTGATCCCAATGACCTCTAAAAAGACTTCCTAAACTCAATAATGAATAGTATACCTCAATCTGATATTATTGAAATTGGCACTCCATGAAGGAAAACTATCTCTTGAGGTAAATTTCTGCAAACTGCTTTGTGGTATAAGAAACCTGAACCAATATGAAATGGGTAGATTTTTTATGAGTCCATCCACAATCACACAAACTGAGTCGTACTTCATGAAAGTATTCGGCAGCTCCATAATAAAGTCCATAGGAATACTTTCCTACTTCTACTCTAGGATAATCAAGTTTTGCATTACTCCACTATGTTTTTGATGTTCATATTTGACCTGTTAGCAATTCAAACAACTAGTCGTATGCTTCAAAATATTAGACTTTATACCTTTCCACAAGTACAAACCACACAGGTCTTGATACATCTTCGAAGCACCTGGATGGATGGAGTATCATGAGTTGTGAGCCTCTTCAAGTATTAACCATTTTACCTTACCTACCATTGGTATACACAATATACCTTGTCAACGCAAAATACCCTCGCCATTAATTGAGAACGACTTCAAGCCTCCACTCTACATTCGATCTCATAATGTAGCAAGTTGAGGATAGTCACACTTGTAACACCCCACACCTTACAATATTGTCACAAGGCAAATGAAATATGATATGGTTTGGTCAAATTAGTGCCCATTTTTAAAAGTGCTCGAATTTTGCGTTATAGGGGGATATGTGTGTCTAATGCTTAAGAGGGTCGCATGTATATATGTTTTGTGTCGAATTGAGGAGATTATGGCCTTAAAGGAAGTTAGATAATTGAGGTGCTTGTAGGAATTAGTAAGCAAGTAGGTGAGTGACCTACTAGCTTAGCTCAAATTTACTAGCTAAAAGGAGATGAGGCACGATGTCGAATTTGTCCAAGTTCGATTGTAAATAAAGTCTGTGTTAAGGGTGTAACTTTGGAACATGTTTTAGCATCATAAATGCACTACATTTTCAGACCAATGAGTATAACCAAAGGGGCGCTAAGACATCACAAGTTCTTGGATACTTTGGGCCCAACCCAAGTGAAGAAGAAAGCTGAAAATAGGCAGCCCAAGTCCATCAAGTTGGTGCTCCAAAAACGCCCAAGTTTGAGGGACAAGCTGGTGGATAAGCAACTTGATAACATCTAGTCCAAGATGGTCAAAAGGTCAAGGGAATGTTGTCTATAGACCCCTTTATAAAGGGCTCCAAAATAGCTCCAATTCATTTCTCAACTTGACAGAAAAAAAAATCAGCTTTGTCTCCAAGTTTTCTCTCAACATGTCTTGACTTATAAAGCAACAAAAAAGGAACTTATAGGGTTCTTATAGAATCCCTATACCTTTACGTAAGTGGTAAGTTAGTTTAAATATTTGTTTAGTATGCTTTTCTTATAAAAAAACAAGAAGTATATGCTAGTATGTTGTGCTGGAAATTTAAGACAGCTTGTGTTGAGAAAGTTGCTGCATACTTGCCTTTTGATTTAGTGATCTCTCTATGGTTTGTGGACTGTATTACGAAGAGAAATTGATGTTCTTGACATGGTATGAGTTATAGATATTATACTAAAGTTGCTGCCCTGATTTTGGTTTCATTTGACGAGCTCGTTTTATTGGGTTATCTTAAGTGTCATGTTGATTGGAACTTACGGGCTGTTGTATATAAGGCTATTAACTCACATTCTTCGTGACTTCTTAAGTGCTGTTATAAGATTGTTTTAGGTCTATTTATATGTGTAAATGTTGCAGGAAAAGTTTGGTTAAAGTTGGAATAGGTTTGGAGTTGTCGACATCAAAATGTAGCGAAGGGAGGTAACGTTATACTGTCCATTTTTAGGTTGTGTAGAATTGTTATGTGTTATGCTTTGTGGGCTGTTGTAAGTCTGTTATGGCATTAAAACAGGATGGTCATGATGTGTATGTGTGAATGCATATTAGAAATTAAGATTAGATACGTAGAGGTTGGAAGAATAAGCTCGGGTTTATAAAAACCCGCTTGCTGTCCATGTGTTGTTTTGTTATGTGATTGGACTGTCAAGTTGTATCTATTGGCCATTAATGATAGTTTTATCATCTACTATGTTGTAGATAAGTATTTGAAGGAAGGGAAGGTTATTTCGAGACAGTAACAAGGTCATACAATGAGGTATGTAAGGCTACATGAATTCGTATCATTTGGCATGAAACATAGATCTCTCCTTGGCACATAAAGGCACTTGCCAACTCCGACACAACTATAAACCATGTCTCCACTCTTTTATATGTTCATATGATTCCATACATAGTCACCTTCAAATCTGCATACATACTTTGATACCAAGTTACATAAATTCCTGTTACAAAATAAAGTTCATGAGTTGTTCGATTTCATACGCATTTCATTATTTGTGTAACGTACTCTTTTTCATTGTAATATTATCTTACATGATTATCTACATGTCATATGCTACATATACAATCCTATAGTTCCAATATTGTGACCACTAAAAGAATCATCTCAAAGATAATTGAAGGATACAGTATACAACTTTTGATAGGTTGTAGCCCGAGGGGTGGAGATAGCACATAGCCAGGGACGATCCTATCACGGGGGGTAGCCCGAGGGGTTAAGTAAAACCTAGCCAAGGACGAACTCGATACAATTTACCACTGATCAGGTGGTCATTTGTTTTATAGTTGTGCATAGATTTTTCGGTAAAGGTAAAGTAAAATAAAGAATATAAAGTGCATGATCCCACAGTATAACTAAAGGTGGTCTCTTATGTTACACTAGTGTACAGTTTCATTTGAGTTGTTACTTGATATACAATATATCCTACCTTACATACACAATACATTATCTCGTACTGACGTCCCTTTTGGGGGACCTATATTTAATACTACAGGTACAAGTGCTAGTAGATCTCCCTAGTAGGCGTACAAGATATTCAGCTACTGTCACCAAGCTCCAGGTTGCTTTAAGGCTTTGTAGATGTCTAGAGCTTACATGTTTTTATTGCACTGTTTGTTGAGGCGTGGCTTGTCCCCGACCCTTATCCGATGTTTTTCTTTATTTAGAGGCTTTGTAGGCTATGTAAAGCAAAGTGAAGTCATGTCTCACACTATAGACACTGGGGCCCCAACGGCCTAGTCATATACATTTCCTTTTGGCTTGTTATCATTGTTTATATTCTTAAAGGCATGTCAAATGCAAAAACCCCTTATAGTATGTAGAGAAAACACATAGATACAGGTCGGTTCTCCCGAGCCTTATCGGCGGCAGGTACCAGATCGCTCTAACGGGACTTTGGGGCGTGATAGAAGCTGTATCAGAGCGGGTCAACCTAGGGAGTCTACAAAGTCATATCTATGTATAATCTTGTTTATCGATGTGTTGGGCACCACATTTATAAGCAAGAGGCTATGTGGCATTTAGGAGTTGTTACTTTCTTTCCATTCTTTAGATCGTCCCATAAAGTCAAGTGTAATAGGTGCATTATGTCTAATTCCTAAATTTTTTTGTACAGCAAATATGCCAGAAACAAGGCAGAATAAACGTAAAGGAAAGGGAATAAAAGTAGTGGTTGGTATAACCAGCTAGGGGAGACAATGAGATGACGTTCGAGAGGAGTCTTTGTCACAGAAATCTCCAACTCCTCCAGTTCCTGATGAACCCGAGAGTGGTGGAATTCCCTCAGAACCACCTATTGATGCTACCGTTCAGGATTTGAGAAATGCAGTCCAACTATTAACTCGTATAGTTGCTGGTCAAGGCCAAATGCTGGAAGGTCCAGTTATGGGTACAGGTGGTACAAATAGGGCGGCAACTGGCACAAGGATACTTGATTTTCTTAACTTGGACCCTCCATCCATCACTGGGTCCGATCCCAATGAAGACCCCTAGGATTTTATTGATCAGACTCAGCGTACCTTAGATGTTATACACGTGAGTGACACAGAATCTATCGAGTTAGTGACATATATGATGAAGGGTGTGCCTATACTGTGGTATGAAGCTTGCAAGCAATATAAGTGTATAGATGCACCTCCAACCACCTGGGAAGAATTCAAAGAGGCATTTCTTGACCATTATTTGCAATTAGAGATCCGAGAGGCCCGTGCAGATCAGTTCCTGAATCTCCACCAAGGAAATATGAGTGTGAGGAAGTATAGCCTTCAATTTAATTCCCTGGCAAGGTATGCTCCTAATGTAGTTGCTACAAAGGCAGATAGAGTTCACCGATATGTAGATAGGTTGGATACGTATCTAGATAGAGATTGCACTATTGCTTCCTTGAATAAGGATATGGACATAGCAAGGATGCAGGCTTTTGCGTAGAAATTGGAGGACCAAAGACAGAGGAGAAGGACACAAGGGTTGGAAAGGGGGCAGGCTAAAAGAGCCAGATCTACAAGGCAGCTTAACCACCCTAAAGTGATCTCAAGCCTCGGTTTTCTACTAGACCGCTTAGGCCATCATCCTCCTACTCCACAGCCAATGCTCCAGCACAATTTCAAGGGTCTAGAAGTAATCAGTTTGGTCAACAAGGTGAAGGGAAAGGTTCCCAGACAACGGGTTATTCGGCAGGCCAGCCAATGACTCCTAGGCATCCTTGTAAACAGTGTGGAAGGAGTCATTCGGGTATATGTCGTGTTGGGACAGATGTTTGTTATTGGTGTGGTGTGCCAGGGCATATGAGAAGAAATTGCCCGAGGAGACGTATGGTGGTATGGCACAATCTACTGGGTTAGCTGTTGCATTATCATCATCAGTTCCTCCAGCAGGTAAGGGTTAGCAAGCATCTATGGGTCATGGTAGAGGTGTTAGAGGGGTAGCTAGCTCTAGCGGGGTACAAAATCAAACTTATGCACTAGGGAGTCGATAGAATTTTGAAGCTTCACCTGATGTAGTCATAGGTACATTGTCCATCTTTTCACATAATGTATATGCATTAATTGACCCTGGTTCTACACTATCATACATCACTCCACTAGTTTCTAGTAAGCTTAAGAGAACTCTCAAATTATTGAATAAGCCATTTAAAGTGTTTACACCAACTGGTGAATCTATTATGGCTAGAAGGGTTTCTTATGACTGTGTAGTAACTGTTTGTGATCGTGACATGTTGGTTGACTTAATTGAGCTAGAAATGGTGGAATTTGATGATGTTATGGGTATGGATTGGTTAGCTTCTTGTTATGCCACTATGGATTGCCGATCTAAGAGAGTATACTTCCACTTTCCAAATGAGGCAGTCCTTGAATGGGAAGGCAATGTTAGGGCACCAAAGGGGAAGTTTATCTCTTATTTTAATGCCAGAAAGATGATATATAAGGGATATATATGTCATTTAGTTAGAGTAAGGGATATGGAGGCAGAATCACCAACTCTTCAGTTAGTTCCAATAGTAAATCAATTTGTCGATATCTTCCAAGAAGAACTACCGCGCTTACCTCCTGAATGAGAAATAGATTTGGGTATTGACTTACTTCCAGGCACTCAAGCTATTTCTATTCCTCCATATAGAATGGCCCCGGCAGAATTACGTGAATTAAAAGAGTAGTTAAAAGACTTAGTCGAGAAGGGTTTTATAAGACCTAGTTTGTCCCCTTGAGGTGCACCAGTGTTGTTTGTATGCAAAAAGGATGGCACCTTGAGAATGTGTATCGACTATCGACAATTAACTAGGGTGACAATTAAGAATAAATATCCCCTCCCCAGGATTGATGATTTATTTGATCAGTTACAAGTGCAAAATGCTTTTCAAAAATTGATTTGAGATCAGGTTATCACCAAGTGAGGGTAAAGGAGCAAGATATACACAACATAGCTTTCAGAACGTGCTATGGTCACTTTGAATTTCTTGTTATGTCATTCGGGCTAACGAATGCCCCAGCAGTTTTTATGGATCTGATGAACAGGGTATTCAAGCCATTTTTGGATGTGTTTGTGATAGTGTTTATAGATGACATCTTGGTATATTCAAGATCAGAAGAGGATTATGCAGATCAGTTGCGACAGGTGTTATAGGTTCTTCTTGATCGACAATTGTATGCTATGTTTTCTAAATGTGAATTTTGGCGCAAATCAGTAGCATTCTTGGGTCATATTGTGTCTAATGAGGGAATAAGGGTTGATTCACAAAAGATAAAAGCTATGAAAGATTGGCCAAGACCAACAATACCCACGGAAGTTCGGAGCTTCCTAGGCTTGGAAGGTTATTATAGGTGATTTGTTGTAGGTTTTTCTTCTATTTCTGCACCCCTATGAAAGCTGACACGTAAGGAAACTAAGTTCCAATGGAATGATGAATGTGAAAAGAGCTTCCAAGAGCTAAAAAATAAGCTAACTTTTGCACCTGTGCTAGTACTTCCAAAAGGTACTGAGGGGTGCGTAGTATATTGCGATGCTTCAAGAGTTGGCTTAGGGTGTACACAACATTGTAAGGTAATTGTTTATGCATCCAGACAACTATGACCACATGAGAAAAACTATCCAACACATGATCTTGAGATGGCAGCAGTTGTGTTTGCTCTGAAAATATAGCGCCATTATTTGTATGGGGTCCACGTTGAGATATATACTAATCATAAGAGCCTGCAATACATCTTTAAGAAGAAAGACCTAAACATAAGACAGTGGAGATGGCTAGAGCTAATAAATTATTACGAAGTGGATATACTATACTATCCGAGGAAGGCAAACGTAGTAGCTGATGCTCTGAGTCGTAAGACAATCATGAATACTGGTGATCAAGCTCTGTTAAGACAAGGATTGACTAAGGATCTACAACAACTAGCCAATTTGGGAGTTCGCCTTCTTGAAACTCCAAATGAAGGGGTTATTGTGCATAATGTTGTGGAGTCTTCATTGGTAATGGAGGTGAAAGAAAAGCAGTTCAAGGATCCTATTCTACGATAGCTTAAGGAAAAGGTGAGTCAGGGTACAATAAAAGGCTTTAACCTTGGACAAAATGGAGTACTTTACTGTCAAAATAGATTATGTGTGCTTGATATTAATTGGTTAAGAAGGAGGATAATGGAAGAAGCCCATCATTCCCGATATTCCATCCACCCAGGATCAAATAAAATGTACCATGACCTAAAGGGAATGTTTTGGTGAGCAGGCATGAAGATGGACCTTGCAGAATTTGTGACTCAATGTCCAAACTACCAACAGGTAAAAGTAGAACACCAAAAACCAGGAGGTTATATGCAATGTATAGAACTTCCAATCTGGAAGTGGGATATGATTAATATGGATTTTCTTACAGGTTTGCCTTGCTCATCTCAGAAGTTTGATTCCATATGGGTAATAGTTGACGGACTCACAAAGTTAGCACACTTTTTGCCAGTCAGGAGTGATTATACAGCTGAAGAATATGCCAAGCTATACCTCAAAGAGATAGTCAGGCTACATGGAGTCCCAATCTCCATTATCTCTGATCGAGGAGCTCCATTCACTGCAAAGTTTTGGAAGTCCTTTCAAAGGAGTTTAGGGACACAAGTGAATTTGAGTACAGCTTTCCACCCTCAAACAGATGGCAAAGCAGAATGCACTATTCAGACACTTGAAGATATGTTGCGAGCTTGTGCATTGGACTTTAAAGGTAGTTGGGTGGACCATTTACAACTTATTGAGTTTGACTATAACAATAACTACCACGTGAGTATCAAGATGGCACCTTATGAAGCTTTGTATGGAAGGAAATGTAGATCGCCAATTGTATAGTTTAAAGTGGGTGAAACCACCTTACTTAGGCCAGATCTAGTACAGCAGGACATAGAAAAAGTTAAGGTAATACAGCAGCGACTAGAAACAACCCTAAGTCATCACAAATCATATGCGGATGCCCGGAGAAGAGGACTGGAATTTTCATTAAGTGATTGGGTATTTTTAAAGGTGTCTCCAATGAAGGAGGTTATGAGATTTGGTTAGAAAGGAAAATTGAGCCCACGTTACATAAGGCCATATAAGATTGTTAAGAGGTTCGGGCAGGTTGCATATGAACTAGAGCTACCTCAAGAACTTTCAATAGTTCATCCAGTTTTTCATGTCTCAATGCTTCGAAAATGCATAGGTGGCCCATCCCATATCAATCCTGTTAAGGATATGCTATTTTAGATCGTCAAGTTAAGAAGCTAAGGAATAAAGAACTAGCTTTAGTAAAAGTACTTTGGAGGAACCAACAAGTAGAAGAAATAACATGGGAGGCCGAGGACGCGATGGAATCAAAATATCCTTACTTATTTGAAGCTAAAGAGGAAGTCCAACGTGCAAAATTGGTACACTAATAGGTACGTGTGATTGAATACTTAATATGTTGACGAAAGTTTGTGTAAGTAAAGGTTTAAACTTGGTTAAGCTATCCAATTGTGCAAATATTCAAGGACGAATGTTCCTAAAGGGGGGAGGATGTAACACCCCACACCTTACAATATTGGCACAAGGCAAATGAAAAATGACATGGTTTGGTCAAATTAGCACCCATTTTTAAAAGTGCTCGAATTTTGCATTATAGGGGGATAGGTGTGTCTAATGCTTAAGAGGGTCGCGTGTATACATATTTTGTGTCTAATTGAGGTGATTACGGCCTAAAATGAAGTGAGATAATTAAGGTGCTTGTAGGACTTAGTAAGCCAGTAGGTGATTCACCTACTTGCTTAGCTCAAATTTGCTAGCTAAATGTAGACGAGGTGCGACGTCAAATTTGTCCAAGTTCGATTATTAATAAAGTCTGTGTTAAGGGTGTAACTTTGGCCCATGTTTTAGCATCAAATATGGGCTACATTTTCATCCCAATGAGTATAACAAAAGGGGCCCTAAGACATCACAAGTTCTAGGATACTTTGGGCCCAACCTAAGTGAAGAAGAAAGCTGAAAATAGGCAGCCCAAGTCCATCAAGTTGGTGCTCCAAAAAGGCCCAGGGTTGAGGGCCAAGCTGGTGGATAAGCAACTTGATAATGTGTGGTTCAAGGTGGTCAAAAGGTCAAGGGAAGGTCGTCCAAAGACCCCTTTATAAATGGCTCCAAAACAGCTCCAATTCATTTCTCAACTTGACAGAAAAAAATCAACTTTATCTCCAACTTTTCTCTCAACTTGTCTTGACTTATAATGCAATAAAAAAGGAACATATAGGGTTCTTAGAGAATACCTATACCCTGAAGTAAGTGGTAAGTAAGTTTAAATATGTTTTTAGTATGCTTTTCTTATAAAATAAACAAGAAGTATATGCTAGTATGTTGTGCTGGAAATTTAAGACAGCTTGTGTTGAGAAAGTTGCTACATACTTGCGTTTTTATTTAGTGATCTCTCTATGGTTTGTGGGCTGTATTATGAAGAGAAATTGATGTTCTTGACATGGTATGAGTTACAGATATTATACTAAAGTTGCTGCCCTTATTTTGGTTTCATTTGACGAGCTCGTTTTATAGGGTTATCTTAAGCGTCATGTTGATTAGAACTTACGGGCTGTTGTATATAAGGCTATTAGCTCACATTCTTCGTGACTTCTTAAGTGCTGTTACGAGACTATTTTAGGTCTTTTATATTTGTAAATGTTGCAGGAAAAGTTTGGTTAAAGTTGGAATAGCTTTGGAGTTGTCGACATCGAAATGTAGTGATGGGAGGTAACATTATACTGTCCATTTTTAGGTTGTGTAGATTTGTTACGTGTTATGCTTTGTGGGATTTTGTAAGTCTATTATGGCATTAAAATAGGATGGTCATGATGTCTATGGTGAATGTGTGTTAAAAATTAAGATTAGATACGTAGAGGTTGGAAGAATAAGCTCGGGTTTATAAAAACCCGCTTGTTGTCCATGTGTTGTTTTGTTATGTGATTGGACTTTCAAGTTGTATCTATTGGCCATTAATGATAGTTTTATCATCTACTATGTTTTAGATAAGTATTTGAAGGAAGGGAAGGTTATTTTGAGATAGTAACAAGGTCATACAACGAGGTATGTAAGGCTACATGAATTTGTATCATTTGGCATGAAACATAGATCTCTCCTTGGTACATAAAGGCACTTGACAACTCCGACACAACTATAAACCATGTCTCCACTCTTTTGCATGTTCATATGATTCCATACATAGTTACCTTCAAATCTGCATATATGCTTGGATACCAAGTTACATAAATTCCTGTTACCAAATAAAGTACATGAGTTGTTCCATTTCATACGCATTTCATTATTTGTGTAACGTACTCTTTTTCATTGTAATATTAACTTACATGATTATCTACATGTCTTATGCTACATATACAATCCTATAGTTCCAATATTGTGACCACCAAAAGAATCATCTCAAAGACAATTGAAGGATACAGTATATAGTTTTTGATAGGTGGTAGCCCGAGGAGTGGAGATAGCACCTAGCCAGGGTCGATCTTATCACGGGGGGTAGCCCGAGGGGTTAAGTAAAACCTAGCCAGGGATGAACCTGATACAGTTTACCACTGATAAATTGGTCATTTGTTTTATAGCTATGCATAGATTTTTCGGTTAAGGTAAAGTAAAATAAAGAACATAAAGTACATGATCCCACAGTATAACTAAACGTGGTCTCTTATGTTACAGCAGTGTACAGTTTCATTTGAGTTGTTACTCGATATACAATATATCCTACCTTACATACACAGTACATTATCTCGTACTGACGTCCCTTGTGGGGGACCTACATTTAATGCTGCAGGTACAGGTGCTACTAGATCTCCCCAGTAAGAGTACAAGATATTCAGCTGCTGTCACCAAGCTCCAGGTTGCTTGAGGGCTTGGTACATGTCTAGAGCTTACATGTTTTTATTGCACAGTTTGTTGAGGTATGGCTTATCCCGACCCTTATTAGATGTTTTTCTTTATTTAGAGGCTTTGTAGACTATGTAAAGCAAAGTGAAGTCATGTCTCGCACTATAGACACTGGGCCCCAATGGCCTAGTCATATGCATTTCCTTTTGGCTTGTTATCATTGTTTATATTCTTAAAGGCATGTCAAACGTAGAAACCCATTATAGTATGTATAGAAAACACATAGATACAGGTCGGTTCTCCTAAGCCTTATCGGCGGAAGGTGCCAATCCGCCGTAACAGGACTTTGGGGCGTGATAGAAGTGGTTTCAGAGGGGGTCATCCTAGGGAGTCTACAAAGCCGTGTCTACATAGAATCTTGTTTATCGATGTGTTGTGCACCACATTTATAATCAAGATGCTATGTGGCATTTAAGAGTTGTTACTTTTGTTCCATTCTTTAGATAGTTCCATAAAGTCAAGTGTAGTAGCTGCGTTATGTCTAGTTCCTAAATTTTTTTGTACAACAAATATGCCAGAAATAAGGCAGAATAAAGGTAAAGGGAAGGGAATAGAAGTAGTGGTTGGTATAACTAGCTAGGGGAGACAACGAGATGAAGTTCGAGAGGAGTCTTTGTCAGAGACATCTCCAACTCCTCCAGTTCCTGATGAATCCAAGAGTGGTGGAATTCCCTCAGAACCACCTATTGATGCTACCATGCAGGACTTGAGAAATGCAGTCTAACTATTAACTCGTATAGTTGCTGGTCAAGGCCAAAGGCAGGAAGGTCTAGTTATGGGTACAGGTGGTACAAATAGGTCAACTGGCAGAAGGATACGTGATTTTCATAACTTGGACCCTCCATCCTTTACTAGGTCCGATCCCAATAAAGACCCCCAGGATTTTATTGATCAGATTCAGCGTACCTTAGATGTTATGCACGTTAGTGGTACAAAAGCTGTCAAGTTAGCAACATATATGCTGAAGGGTGTGGCTATACTGTGTTATGAAGCTTGGAAGCAATATAAAGGTATAGATGCACCTCCAACCACCTGGGAAGAATTCAAAGAGGCATTTCTTGACCATTATTTGTAATTAGAGATCCGAGAGGCCCGTGCAGATCAGTTCCTGAATCTCCACCAAGGGAATATAAGTGTGAGGGAGTATAGCCTTCAATTTAATTCCCTGGCAAGGTATGCTCCTAATGTAGTTGCAACAATGGCAGATAGAGTAACCGATATGTAGATAGGTTGGATATGTATCTAGTCAGAGACTGCACTATTGCTTCCTTGAATAACGATATGGACATAGCAAGGATGCAGGCTTTTGCGCAAAAATTGGAGGACCAGAGATAGAGGAGGACACAATAGTTGGAAAGGGGGCAGGCTAAATGAGCCAGATCTACAGGGCAGTTTACACCTCCCCAACGTGATCTTAAGCTCGGTTTTCTACAAGACTGCCTAGGCTATCATCCTCCTACTCCACAGCCAGTGCTACCACAACTTCGAGGGTCTAAAAGTAATCAGTTTGGTCAACAAGGTGAAGGGAAAGGTTCCCGGACAACGGGTTATTCGGCAGGCCAACTAATGACTCCTAGGCATCCTTGTATATAGTGTAGAAGTAGTAATCCGGGTATATATCGTGTTGGGATAGATTTTTGTTTTGGTGTGGTGTGCCAAGGCACATGATAAGAGATTGCCCGAGGAGACGTATGGGTGGTATGGCACAATCTACCGGGTCAGCTGTTGCATCATCATCATCAGTTCCTCTAGCAGGTAAGGGTCAGCAGGCATCTATGGGTCATGGTAGAGGTGTTAGAGGGGTAGCTAGCTCTAGCGGAGTCCTGAATCGCACTTATGCACTAGGGAGTCGATCGAATTTTGAAGCATCACCTGATGTGGTCATAGGTACATTGTCCATCTTTTCACATAATGTATATGCATTAATTGACCCTCGTTCTACACTATCATACATCACTCCGCTAGTTGTTGGTAAGCTTAAGAGAACTCCCAAATTATTGAACAAGCCATTTGAAGTGTTTACACCAATTGGTGAATCTATTATGGCTAGAAGGGTTTATTATGACTGTGTAGTAACTGTTCATGACCGTGATACATTGGCTGACTTAATTGAGCTAGAAATGGTTGAATTTGATGTTATTATGTGTATGGATTGGTTAGCTTCTTGTTATGCCACTGTGGATTGCCAAACTAAGAGAGTATACTTCCACTTTCCAAGTGAGTCAGTCCTTGAATGGGAAGGCAATGTTAAGGCACCAAAGGGGAAGTTTATCTCTTACTTTAAGGCCAGAAAGATGATATATAAGGGATATATATGTCATTTAGTTAGAGTGAGGGATATGGAGGCAGAATCACCAACTCTTCAGTCAGTTCCAGTAGTAAATGAATTTTTCGATATGTTCCCAGAAGAACTCCCACGCTTACCTCCTGAATGAGAAATAGATTTTGGTATCGACTTACTTCCAGGCACTCAACCTATTTCTATTCCTCCATATAGAATGGCCCCGGCAGAATTATGTGAATTAAAAGAGTAGTTAAAAGACTTAATGGAGAAGGGTTTTATATGACCTAGTGTGTCCCTTTGGGGTGCACCAGTGTTGTTTGTACGCAAAAAGGATGGCACCTTGAGAATGTGTATCGACTATCGACAATTGAATAGGGTGACAATTAAGAATAAATATCTCCTCCCCAGGATTGATGATTTATTTTATTAGTTACAGGTGCTAAATGCTTTTCAAAAATTTATTTGAGATCAGGTTATCACCAAGTAAGGCTAAAGGAGCAAGATATACCCAAGACAGCTTTCAGAACGTGCTATGGTCACTTTGAATTTCTTGTTATGTCATTCGGGCTAATGAATGCACCAGTAGTTTTTATGGATCTGATGAACAAGGTATTCAAGCCATTTTGGATGTGTTTGTTATAGTGTTTATAGATGACATTTTGGTATATTCAAGATCAGAAGAGGACCACGCAAATCATTTGCGACAGGTGTTACAGGTTCTTCCTGATCGACAATTGTATGCTATGTTTTCCAAATGTGAATTTTGGCTCAAATCAGTAGCATTCTTGGGTCATATTGTGTCTAATGAGGGAATAAGGGTTGATTCACAAAAGATAGAAGCTATGAAAGATTGGCCAAGACCAACAACTCCCATGGAAGTTCGGAGCTTCCTAGGCTTGGAAGGTTATTACAGGAGATTTGTTGTAGTGATTCACAAAGTTAGCACACGTTTTGCCAGTCAGGAGTGATTATATAGCTGAAGAATATGCCAAGTTATACCTCAAAGAGATAGTCAGGCTACATGGAGTCCCAATCTCCATTATCTCTGATCGAGGAGCTCCATTCACTGCAATGTTTTGGAAGTCCTTCCAAAGGAGTTTAGGGACACAAGTGAATTTGAGTACAGCTTTCCACCCTCAGACAGATGATAAAGTAGAACGTACCATTCAGACACTTAATGATATGTTGCGAGCTTGTGCATTGGACTTTAAAGGTAGTTGGGTAGATCATTTACCACTTATTGAGTCTGACTATAACAATAACTACCACGTGAGTATCAAGATGGCACCTTATGAAGCTTTGTATGGAAGGAAATATAGATCGCCAATTGGATTGTTTAAAGTGGGTGAAACCACCTTACTTGGGCTAGATCTAGTACAACAAGCCTTAAAAAAAGTTAAGGTAATACAACAGCGACTAGAAACAGCCCAAAGTCATCACAAATCATATGCGGATGCCAGGAGAAAAGGACTGGAATTTTCAGTAAGTGATTGGGTACTTTTAAAGGTGTCTCCAATGAAGGGGGTTATGAGATTTGGTAAGAAAGGAAAATTGAGCCCACGTTACATAGGGCCATATAAGATTGTTAAGAGGTTCGGGCAGGTTGCATATGAACTAGAGCTACCTCATGAGCTTTCAATGGTTCATCCAGTTTTTCATGTCTCAATGCATCGAAAATGAATAGGTGACCAATCCCGTATCAATCCTGTTGAGGATATGCTATTCTAGATCGTCAAGTTAAGAAGCTAAGGAATAAAGAAATAGCTTCAGTAAAAGTATTTTGGAGGAACCAACAAGTAGAAAAAATAACATGGAGGCCAAGGACACTATGAAATCAAAATATCCTCACTTATTTGAAGCTAAAGAGGAAGTCCAACGTTCAAAATTGGGACACTAATAGGTACGTGTGATTGAATACTTAATATGCTGACAAAAGTTTGTGCAAGTAAAGGTTTAAATTTGGTTAAGCTATCCAATTGTGCAAACATTCGAGGACGAATGTTCCTAAAGGGCGGAGGATTTAACACCCCACACCTTACAATATTGGCACAAGGCAAATGAAAAATGACATGGTTTGGTCAAATTAGCTCCCATTTTTAAAAGTGCTCGAATTTCGCATTATAGGGGGATAGATGCGTCTAATACTTAAGAGGGTCACGTGTATACATGTTTTGTGTTGAATTGAGGTGATTATGGCCTTAAATGAAGTGAGATAATTAAGGTGCTTGTAGGACTTAGTAAGCAAGTAGGTGAGTCACCTACTTGCTTAGCTCAAATTTGCTAGCTAAACGGAGACGAGGCGCGATGTCAAATTTGTCCAAGTTCGATTATGAACAAAGTCCGTGTTAAGGGTGTAACTTTGGCCCATGTTTTAGCATCATAAATGGGCTACATTTTCATCCCATTAAGTATAACAAAAGGGGCCCTAAGATATCACAAGTTCTTGGAGTACTTTGGGCCCAACCCAATTGAAGAAGAAAGTTGAAAATAGGCGGCCCAAGTCCATCAAGTTGGTGCTCCAAAAAGGCCAAAGGTTGAGGGCCAAGATCGTGGATAAGCAACTTGATAATGTGTTGTTTAAGGTCGTCAAATGTTAAAGGGAAGGTTGGCCAAAGACCCCTTTAGAAAGGGCTCCAAAGTAGCTCCAATTCATTTCTCAACTTGACACAAAAAAAATCTGCTTTGTCTCTGACTTTTCTCTCAACGTGTATTGACTTATAAAGCAGAAAAAAAGTAATTATAGGGTTCTCATAGAATCTATATACCTTGAAGTAAGTGGTAAGTAAGTTTACATATGTGTTTAGTATGCTTTTCGTATAAAAAACAAGAATTATATGCTAGTATATTGTGCTGGAAATTTGAGACAGCTTGTGTTGAGAAAGTTGTTGCATACTTGCCTTTTAATTTAGTGATCCCTCTATGGTTTGTGGGCTATATTATGAAGACAAATTGATGTTCTTGACATGGTATGAGTTATAGATATTATACTAAAGTTGCTGCCCTGATTTTGGTTTCACTTGACGAGCGCGTTTTATTGGGTTATCTTAAGTGTCATGTTGATTGGAACTCACGGGCTGCTGTATATAAAGCTATTAGCTCACATCCTTCGTGACATGTTAAGTGTTGTTATAAGAGTGTTTTAGGTCTATTTATATGTGTAAATGTTGCTGGAACAGTTTGGTTAAAGTTGGAATAGGTTTGGTGTTGTCGACATCGAAATTTAGCGAAGGGAGGTAACGTTATGCTGTCCACTTTTAGGTTGTGTAGAATTGTTACGTGTTATGCTTTGTGTGCTGTTGTAAGGCTGTTATGGCATTAAAACAGGCTGGTAATGATGTGTATGTGTGAATGTGTGTTGGAAAATATGATTATATACGTAGAGGTTGGAAGAATACATCGGGTTTATAAAAACCCGCTTGCTGTCCATGTGTTCTTTTATTATGTGATTGGACTGCGAAGGTGTATCTATTAGCCATTAAGGATAGTTTTGTCATCTACGATATTGTAGATATGTATTTTAAGGAATGGAAGGTTATTTCGAATAGTAACAAGGTCATACAACGAGGTATGTAAGGCTACATGAATTCGTATCATTTGGCATGAAACATAGATCTCTCCTTGGTACATAAAGGCACTTGCCAACTCTGACACAACTATAAACCATGTCTCCACTCTTTTTCATGTTCATATGATTCCATACATAGTCACCTTAAAATCTGCATACATGATTGGATACAAAGTTACATAAGTTCCTGTTACAAAATAAATTTCATGAGTTATTCCATTTCATACGCATTTCATTATTTGGGTAATGTACTCTTTTCCTTGTCATATTATTTTACATGATTATCTACATGTCATATGCTACATATACAGTTCTATGTTCCAATATTCTGACAACCAAAAGAATCATCTCAAAGATAATTGAAGGATACAATATACAGTTTTTGATAGGTGGTAGCCCGAGGTATGGAGATAGCACCTAGCCAGGGAAGATCCTATCACGGGGGGTAGCCCGAGGGGTTAAGTAAAACCTATCCAGGGACGAACCTGATACAGTTTACCACTGATCAGTTGGTCATTTGTTTCATAGTTGTGCATAGATTTTACGGTAAAGGTAAAGTAAAATAAAGAACATAAAGTATATGATCCCATAGTATAACTAAAGGTGGTCTCTTATGTTACACC
>JAOTQR010034611.1:0-15867 GCA_025774065.1 Solanum ossicruentum | reverse complement strand
CTTCCGACTCAAACTTAATTATGCATGCCAAATTCACTTGATACTCTAATCATGCACCGGGAATATACTTAAGTTCAAGTTACACGATATCCACAACAAGATTTCCCAATTGGATAGTTATCCTTAATTTAAAGAAATACGGGGTCTAACACAGGCTTAGATACTATGGCCTTACACCCACTTACAATTGACCCTTGTTATGATGATGTGGAGAGATGGGCTTTGTGATGATTCTATGGGATTCTGTGATGGTTCTAAGGGATTCTGTGATTATCTGTCGGCATTATTATTTTGCGCGGGTATACTTTCTGGTCTTATGGGGGACTAGTTGGGATACATGCATAAATACTAGGGTCTTGCACTCGCGTACAACAAACACTATGCCTCAGTTGGGGGTAGTTATGGTATGACCCTATGCAGTTCTCATCTGTGGTATTGATGTACATCACTTGGGTTGATTTAGGTTATCGTGACCATAACTTGGGTTGGTTCAATTATTGTCATGATCCAAGCCTGGGGCCTAAACCTGACATGGCGAATGGGAAGTCTCAAGACATCCCAAGCAAGCCTCTTAGCATATCTTGTACACATTCTTGGTTGCGGAAATAAAAATAAACATCAATAGGAGTCAAGTATAAAAAGGGACGCGAGACTAAGGGAATTTTCAGATAGTCATAAAAGCATAAGATGAGTTGATCTCAAAGCATGTACAACGTAGCATCCAACAAGACCTCTACTTTAGAATGGAGCGGGGTCCACGACACTTCCCGGGCTCACCCTCATAAAAGAAGTATCCAACATAAGGAACAAATCTCAACATAACTTGAATGATAGTAGATATTTTCCTTGAAATTGAGGACTCACCAAAGCGTTCTTTAAAGTACCAAACTAACTATGTGGAGGAAGATGATCAAAAGGAGCTCTGGTTCTTACATGGTAATATTATATATGCATAGAGTATGAGTTAGTACTTGAAATGCACTAAGTATGCAGGGTGCAATGCATTAAAAAATAAGTTATAATCTTCAAAATGCATAATCATAATCATTGGATATATGATCTCAATATGACATGCATAATCAATGCTTGTAATAAAAAATGCTTGTAAACATTAACTTGCATAATATACCATACATATGTGAGAGGAAACCTCAACTGACATAGACAAAGTAGCTACAACTTGGAATCAAAGGCATGATACCTCCTCGGTATAGGTGATCGGTCATGACACCCTCTGGCAAAGTGCGGTCTACTTTCCAAGGCAATCCAAACATGGTATCATGATCTAGATGAATCCACTAGTATAACAAGGATAAAATATATAGTCGTATGGTGGCACATCATTTAGAGACTAAAGACTTTATATAAGGACCCCTTGTGTAGAGCCCCTATCTTAAGCCTCAGTCAGTTCTAAGTCTAATCCCATGGAATACTTGAAATAATCAAAACTTCAATAACTTGTATGGAACATGATAACTTGACATGAATAGCTCATAACATGCTTGACCTCTACTAGTGAACCTAACTTGAACATGAGAGTAAATAATAATCATACATGATCCCTTGCCTTGACATGAATGGCTCACAAGAGGTTAAAATCTGGAAATAGGGTTCAACTTGAGACTTGCAAAGTCATAGCTTCTTTTGATGAATTCAATACATGCTTGAAAGCCCTTAATGATCATGAAATCACTTGACTTGTAAATCATGTAATAGTTCATCAATAACTTGAGAATTCTTGTCATGTAATTTTATCAAACACATGGTGGGTTCATGATATTTGTTCAAAATCATGCAAATCAAGAGTAAAACAAGAAGAGTAAACTCACTGCAAATCAACCAAGCAATATTATAGTAAAACCCTCATTTAGGGTATCTTGATATCTATCACAAAGCTCATAAGAGTTTATAGTTTCATATCTCAAATCATGCATAGACTCGGTAGACAAAATCAATGCATGGAATAAGTTTGAAATAGATATTCATGCATAATCAATCAATACTTGATAAAACCCCAACATATTTATGTTCATATTTCATAATAAAAGATGCCCATAAGTAATACAACTTGAAATCATGCAATTTTCGTAAAAAGAGAGGATTGGGCTACATGGGTGAAAGGATCCATGGATGAATACCCAAATACCTTAAACCTTGAATTTCGTGAAATGAACTAGAAGGATACTTGAAGCTTGAGATGGGTTCTTGAGTTCCAAAATTGATCTTGAAATCCTTGAATTTGAGAGATTGTATAAAGTCTTGGAGAGGTTTTAGAGAGGGTTTTGTGAGTTATCGAGTTGAAAAATGGCTAAGTATGGAAGATTTCACATTTAAATGGGCATGGGGCTATTACCCTAATGCCCTTGGATGAAATAATTAAACTAAGGAAAATTTTACACTGGTTCACGTCCAGTCTGTAATGCGGACCAAATACGGAGGGGCCACTTACACTACTTCGTGCCCCCAGGCACGTCGCGGCTGAGCATGGATAGACACTTGAAATTCAGAAGTTAGCAAAAATTATTTTTCGCTACAGATCTTCTAAAATATGGGTTATATCCTTGGCCCACTCAATGTCACCCCAGATTAAGAATATGAAGTCGGATTGACGAAATAACACGCAAATTTGAGATATAAAGAAATTATGATTATGGGGGATTTGAAGCACATGAAGGGTGTTTCAATATCTCCCCTTTGGGAACATTTATCCCCGAATGTCAAAGAAACATACGAAAGAGAAGTAGTTATGAAGATTTCAGCCCGATATAGATGCAACAAATGCACTTGAACATCATTTTCAAACCATAAACTTGTACTATGAACTTGAATGCATGCAAAATTACATGAGGGATGAAATTTAAGACTTGAAATTATAGATGGGACTTTGGTGATTACCTTTGGCTTGAGTCGGGTGGAAGAGATATGGGTATCACTTTTTCATGTCCGCCTCAGCTTCCCATATGGCACTTTGAACTTGATTATTTCTCCGTAGGACCTTGACGGATGCAACCTCTTTATTCCTCAACCTTTTCACTTATCTATCCAATATCTCCAATGGGACCTCCTCATAGGTCAAGTTATCTTCCACAACACCCACAACATCTAAGGGCGTTATAGCACTTGGGTCACCCACACATTTCTTCAACATAGACACATGGAACACCATATGAACCATATTCATCTCCATAGGCAACTCTTATTCATATGCAATCTTACCAACTCTCCTCAAAATTCGATAAGGATCCACAAACCTTGGGCTCAATTTCCCTTTCTTGCCAAACTGGACCACACCTTTCATGGGTGAGACTTTCAAGTAAACCCAATCATCAACATTAACCTAAAGATCTCTTCTCCTCACATCGGAATAAGACTTTTGTCTACTTTGATCTGTCTTCAATCTCTCCCTTATCAACCTCACCTTCTTCAAGGCTTGCATAACCAAATCCTAGCCTAACAAATCCATCTTCCCCATATCAAACCACCCAACCGAGGATTTACAAAGCCTACCATATAAGGTTTCAAAAGAGGCATGTCAATACTAGAGTGGTAGCTATTATTGTAAGCAAACTCAATAAGTGGAAGATGTTCATCCTAACTACCCTTAAACTCCAAAACAGAATCCCTAAGAATATCCTCACGAGTTTGGACAGTCCTTTCGGCTTGGTCATCCGTTTGAGAATGAAAAGCCATGCTAAACATGACCTTGGTACCAAGGCCCCTTTGAAAGGATCTCCAAAAATGAGAAGTGAATTAAGAATCACGGTCCGAAATCATAGACAAGGGTACCCAGGTGATCTAACCAACTCATGAATATACAAGTTGACATAATCTTCCACACCATAAGTCCTCTGGACCAGTAGAAAGTGAGCTGACATTGTCATACTATCCATAATAACCCAAATAGAATAAAGTGTTTCTTAGTTTGTTTTCATGACTTCCTCAATCAAAGAAGATTTAGAACCATCACCACTACTACACCAAAATTTTCATCTTCATTCAACCTAACCCCAAACCTAGTTAACTGGTGAACTTCTCTAGCCACCTCTCTGTTACCAATACCAAAATGAGCTAGAATACCCATGGACTCTCCACCTAGAGCATCAACCACAATATTAGCTTTGCCGGGATGGTACGACATACTCATGTCCTAATCCTTAAGGAGCTCTAACCACGTTCTTTGTCCCAAGTTAAGATTTTTTGTGTGAACACTTATTGGAGACTCTTGTGGTCCGTAAACATATCAACATGAACCCCATATAAATAGTGATGCCAAATTTTCAAAGCAAACACCATGGCCGCTAATTCAAGATCATGGATGGGATAATTTCGCTCATGCACCTTAAGTTGCCTAGATTCATATGCTATAACCTTGCCATTTTGCATCAAAACACACCCCAAATCAATTCTTGAGGCATCACAATAAACCACAAACCCTTCTAACCCTTCCGGTAGAGCTAAGATAGGAGCGGAGATAAGCTTGTCTTCCAAAGTTTGAAAACTCTTTTCACATTCATCGATCCAAACAATTTTTACCTTCTTTTGAGTAAACTTTATCATAGGGGAAGCAATAAAAGAGAAACTATTCACAAACCTCTGGTAGTAACCCGCCAAACCCAAGAAACTCCTAATATCAATCAGAGTTAAGGGCCTCGGCCAATTTCTTATCACCTTTGTCTTCCGAGGATCTGCCTTAATGCCATCACCCGACAATACATGCAATATAAAAGTGTAATAACCCCAAAAAGTGCCCGAAAATATGCCTCAAAAGCATCCAAAATCGTAATTTTCATATATCTCAAAATCCGTGCGTGATATCAAAAATCTGATTTCATATTCTTGCTTAGGGGGCAAAATTGAGTGGGATATGGGTTTAACCCAAATTTTAGAGCAACCATAGAAAAATCCAAAATTTCAAGTGAGCAACAAAAATAGTGTGCCTGCGCGCCCCCAGCGCGATGTGGCTGGGGTGCGCCACTACCTCATTTTGTGGCCGTTTATTTTAATCCGGTCCAAGGCTTTTGGGTCTTTTTCCTAAGTCTTCCCATACATGTAAATACCTAT
Organism: Solanum ossicruentum; assembly: GCA_025774065.1. Lineage (NCBI taxonomy): Eukaryota > Viridiplantae > Streptophyta > Magnoliopsida > Solanales > Solanaceae > Solanum > Solanum ossicruentum. The sequence goes on along the minus strand of JAOTQR010034611.1, from coordinate 10,806 downwards.
ACTTAGCCATATTTCATTTTCATATCACAAAAGACATTCCTCAATACTCTCTCAAACACTTAGAAAAATATTTTACCAAAGTCAAGTGTCCCAAACTCACTTCCAGGTCTCAAGAAACTCATTCATGCTTAAAACTCTCAGTAAAATCTAACTCAAGCTTATTTATATCAATTAAGACCAACGTGGGTACCCTACAACAAGCCAAGTTGAAAAGAATTTCCATTGGCTAAGTTTTGCATAAGTATCGATAGGAGGGTCAATTTTAAAGGGGAATATCTCTTAGCACACAAAGAACTTGATAGACCACGACCTACCAAATGAAATCTCTTTGAATTAGCTTTCCAACACACTTGGTTTCACCTTATTTTGAATTCAGATGAAGAAGTTATGCCCGTTTTCGTAGAACTTGTACGTTTAGGGGTATATATGGGTTTTTGCCAAATTCTGCCTCAGTAATTGCATTTCATAAATTTAGCCATTTCTGTTGTTATGCTATCTTAACACTTCCTAAAGACCTGACCCTATTCCTAAAGATGAAATTCACTCCTCTCAATTGGAATACACTCTCAAAACCTCTCAAGAGACTCCATCAAAACCCCAATACAAATTCAAAGAAACTCAAGAGAAAGCTTTGGATTCCAAGACCCACTTATTAACTTTAAGTCTTTCACAATTCAATATCAAGAAATTCAAGGTCTAAGGTATGTGGGTTTCATTCATGGGTTCCTTTCACTTATAAAGCCCAAGCTTCTTTTTTATATAAATTCTATGTTTTAAAGCTGATTTACTTATGGGTATTACTTAATATGAATTATGATTACAAATTATATTGGGTTTTTAATGAAATATTGATTGGAAACACATGTCTACCTATTTCAAGATCATACAATGAGATGAGTTATTTATTATAACTATGCATGTTTTAGGGTATTAAAGTATGGTCTATTATGAGATTTTATAATGGCTTTCAATGTATATTGCATAATGGTATTACCAAGTGTTGGTGGGATATTTTACTTCAAGTTTTCTTGCATGATTTCATTCTTGAATTGCATGATTTACACTAGCTCTACGCACTCACTAAGTGTTTGATAAATTGCCCGCTTATGGTTTTCTTGAGGAATTGATGGTCCAATGTATATCTTATGAGTTGAATGACTATATGATGAGAAAAGGAATGAATATATGTGTGTTCAAAACATGTAAGGCAACTATGGTATTGCAAGCGTGAAGCCAAGCCCTTTTTCAAAGACTATTCCTCTTGTGAGCCTATTTATGTTATTATAAATGAATGTTTGATGATGATTCTATTCTTATGTTTGAATGGTTGGGCTATCATTTTGTTATGTTCTTGCGAATTATTGATGAGTTATTGGGTTCTTATGCTAAGATTTATGCTCTAGTCAATTGTGAAGCCTACTTGAAGGGGCTATGAACTATGCTATATGCTTTACCCTCTAGCAGAAGGCCAATTTCTACATGTAGGGGTTATGAAAAATGTTGTACACCTTACCCTCATATACGAATCAATGCTACTCCCTTAATCATATCCACACGTAGGGGTTATGAACTATGTTGTACTCCTTACCCTCATCTATGGTTTGAGGTTATGCAACATACTCACATGTTGGGGTTATGGTCTGTGCTACCTTCCACCCACATGTGCTATTCACTTACTCATATCTACAGGAAGGGGTTATGAACTATGTTGTGGTCCTTACCCTCGTGTAAGATTTCAGGTTATGCAATGTACTCATATGAAGGGGTTGTGAACTATGTGGAATGTCTCATCCTCATATGCACACATGTAGGGGTATGCCCTATGCTACCTTCCTACCCTCATGTGCTATTCATTATCTCTTGTTTATATATAGGGTTATGAGCTATGCTATCGCTTTGCCCTCATGTACTACCCATTACATACTAGAAGGGGTTATGACCTAGGTTATATTCCTCACCCTCTAGTACAAGGTACTTAGATGATCTAATTATGTAAGCTTATTGTGTTAAAAAAGTTATGCAAGTATGATTATTTTCAAGAATGTATTACTACAAGCATTGTTCATGCATGACATGTTGCTCATCCCTCATATTTAGTACATTCTGACACACTAACGTATAGTCTATGCCTACATGATATCACCATGTAGGAACTGGAGCCTCGCTTGAGCATCTCTACCCACATGGCTAGTACGGTTTCACATAAGCTTATTGGTGAGTCCTCAATTTCGGGGACGTTGCTTATGTTCTCATGCATTGTTCTAAGACTATCTTTCTTTATGTATACTTTGACTATGAGGGTGAGCCCGGTTGCTTGTCTTGGTCCCCGCTAAGTATCTATGTTTAGAGGTGTTATTGGACATGTTATGTATCTATACTATGAGTCTTGACTCTCTTGTTTCTTGATATTTATGACATGGAAGTTTACCCTTAGTACCAATCCCCCTTGTTTTTGGTTATCTCTTATTGTCATTTTAATTGCTTCCGCGATCAAAGATGTGTAATGATGTGCTATGAGGCTTGTTTTGGGGTTCCTTCGAGTTCTTTGTGCGTCGATCACATCTAGGCCCTACGTTTGGGTCATGACAAAGATGGTATCAGAGCACTAGGTTGTTAGATCCTCAAAGTCCAACACACCACGTGGATTAGAGTCTTATTCAGGGTTGTGATGTGCACCACAACTATGAGTTGGAGGCTATGAGATATTTTAGGACATATTTCCCTTTTGCATGGTCTAGTCGTGCCATAGAAGTGTTATATAACAAATGTTATTTTCTCTTCTAGTTGATTATATCACTTCAAAGAGGGAGGTGAAGGAAGGAAAATTGAAGGTTTTGATTTTGATGGATTCGAGTTTCGCTATTCCTTTCATTATTACTTTTGTTGGCTAGTAGGCTTCTAGTATGCCCAAGTTGATATGTGAACGTTTGTTGTCTACCCACCTTATTGAGTCTATCATTGTTGGAACGTTCATAGGTACTTTTCCATGTTCATATTGCATTAGGTATTGCCTTGTGATAATTGGATTTGATGTAGTGGATTTGATGTTATACTTGGGATGGAATAGAGTTATGTCTCCATGAATGGTAGGACCCATAGAGTTAGATTACGACTGCGTAATGAACCTATCTTTGAGTGGGAGGTTGTCAAGTGGTAGCAAAAGAGGTAGGTCAATTCTCGTCCTAAGGTTCAATTGATCTCTAAGGGTTTCCCTATGTTCTTATTGCATAGATCTTGTCTTGCGATCTTGGTTGAACATAGTTTGATTGATTGGAGGTCTTGGAGTGATTTGACTACTTGCATAGCATGCTTCCAAAGAGTCTAGAACCCATACGGTTATAATATGATGGTTAGGGTCGATCGATCTATTTGGTCAATTACAATGGATTAGTCATTTCTCTAAAATTAGTCCTTTGTTAGGGTTTTGTCCCCAAGTGAGGATGAGGTTAGGTGATATCCTTAAGTGACTTTTTAGACTAGGAGTGAGCATTTTAAATATTGGTAGAGTTATTTGGTTGACTCATGCACTGATTGTGTTTATGGGCTCATAAAACCCTACCTTGGCATGTTTGTAGTGGCCTCTAGCGAGGGTATATTAATTTATTTAGAGCTTGTGAATCATTTGGGGGCAGTGTTGCAAGTCTTAGGGGATGAGTGGTTGTTTGCTAAATATGATAGGTGTGAGTTGAGGATAACAAGAAGGTGGTTAGAACTCCTCAAGGATTGTGATATGAGTGTGCATTATTTCCCCGTTGAGGCTAATGTTGTGGTTGATGCTCTTAGCAGGGTGTCTATGGGTAGCCTAGCATATGTGGATAATAGTGGAAAATAGGAGACTAGTAGGGTCTATCGGTTGGTTAGGTTGAAAGTTAGGTTGAGGGAAGTAGAGAACAGTAGGATAGTGCTGTTGGTGGTTCCAATTTTCTTTGGTTGGAGAGGTCTAGTTAAGCAATGCCATGGTTCTTCCTTATTAGAATTGGAAGCTTTGGGTGGAAGGATGGTGGAATAGAGGTTGTCTCCCAAGGGGGAGATGGTGGTTTGTGGTACCAAGTATGCTATGTGAGATTAAGGTTGACAAATGTGTTTAGGGTTGTGAGTCCTTATAGAATGTAGAAGGAGGTTGGTAAAATTTCATAAGGGAGGAATAACCTAGGGATGTGGTTATGGTTTGCCTGGTTCTTCATGCTTTTAGGTTGAGAGGGATGTGTTGGTGGCTCTAGAGTCATAGAACTCCTTGATCTTGTGGATATTGTGGGGCATAAGTTGGCATAGAAGAAGATCTGTTAGAGGTATTGGACTAAAGTGTGGAAAGTTGATCAAAAGGAGGTGGTGCTTGTGAAGGTCCATTGGAAGAATCGTCAAGTCTAGAGTGTCTTTTGGGAGCTGGACCGGGCATGGAAAAGTGATATCTGTACCTCTTTCATTCTATTCAAGCTTATGATAACATGTCAAACACCTTTTTGAATGATTACATGCCTCATATTCCAGCCCTTAAGTCATTTACATGCATTCATGTTTACATTGAGAAGGTTCATAGTGATTTTACACTCAAATGAATTCATTTTACATTGCGAAGGTTCATGGTGATTTTACACTTCTGTTGAGATTTTGAAAATGGTGTTTTAAAATGATTCTTGTTGTGGCTGACCTCTTTATGATTACTCTTCTCTTGTACATTTCTTTGACATTTGGGGAAGAATGTTCCCAAGGGGGAGATATTTTAACGACCCCAAAAAGTACATGAAATGTGCCTCGGAAGTGCCTGGAATCGTAATTTTCATATATCTCAAATTTCGTATGTAATATCAGAAATTTGACTTCATATTCTTTCTCAGGGGGAAATATTGAGTGGGTAATAGGTCTAACCCAAATTTTAGAGTAACCATAGCAAAATCCAAAATTTCAAGTGAGCGACAAAAATAGTGTGCCTGCGCGCCCCTAGCGCGACGTGGCTGGGGCGCGCCACTGCCTTATTTTGTTCCCGTTTATGTTATTCTTGTCCAAGGCTTTTTGTTCTTGGGCATAATCCTTCCAATACGTGAAAATACCTATACTTAGCCATATTTCATTTTTATATTATAGAAGACATTCCCCAATACTCCCTCAAATACTTAGACAAATATTTCACCCAATTCAAGTGTCCCAAACTTACTTCCAGGTTTCAAGAAACTCATTCAAGCTTCAGCTCTCATTCAAATCTGAATCAAGCTTATTTATGTTGTTTAAGTACATTGTGGGTCCCCTACATCAAGCTAAGTTGAAAAGGATTTTCGTTGGCTATGTTTTCCATAAGTACCAGTAGGAGGGTCAACTTTAAAGGGGCATATATCTTAGTATATAAAGAACTGGGTGTACCATGACCTACCATATTAAAGCTCTTTGAATTAGATTTTTAGCGCACTTGGTTTCAACTTATTTAGAGTTCGGATGAAGAATTGATGCCCTTTTTCGTAGAACTTGTATGTGTAGGGGTATATACGAGTTTTTTCCAAATTCCGCCTCATTAATGACATTCATAAATTAAGCCATTTTTATTGATATTTTTGGAATTCAATGCTATCTTAACACCTACTATAGACCTAACCTATCCCTAAAGATCAAACTCACTCCTCCCAATTGGAATACAGTCTCAAATCCTCTCAAGAGCCTCCATCAAAACCCCAATACAAATTCAAGGAAACTCAACAGCATGATTTGGATTCCAAGACCACTTCCAAACTTCAAGTCTTTCACAACTCAATTTCAAGAAATTCAAGGTCTAAGGTATGTGGGTTTCATTCATGGGTTCCTTTCACCCATGAAGCCCAAGCTTCCTTTCTACGTAAATTCCATGTTTTAAAGTTGATTTACTTATGGGTATTACTTACTATGAATTGTATTTACAAATTATATTGGGTTCTTAATGAAATGTTGATTGGAAACACATGTTTACCTATTTCAGAGTCATACAATGAGATGGTTTGTCTATTGTAAATATGGGGTATTAAACTATGGTATATTATGAGATTTGATGATGGATTATAATGTATATTGCATAAATGCATTACCAGGTGTTGGTGGACTATTATATTTCAAGTTTTCTTGCATGATTTCACTGTTTAATTGCATGGTTTACAGTAGCTCTACACACTCGCCAAGTGTTTGATAAAATGCCCCGTTATGGTTTTTTTGAGGAATTGATGGTCCAATGCATGTCTTATGAGTTGAATGACTATATCATGATGAAATGAATGAATATATTTGTGTTTAACACATATAAGGCACCTATGGTATTGCAAGCATGAAGCTAAGCCCTTTTTCAAAGACTATACCTCTTGTCAGACTATTTATTTTAATATACGGGTAATGTGATGATGATCTATTCTTATGTTTGAATGGTTGGGCTCTCATGTTGTTATGTTCTTGCAGATTGTTGATGAGTTATTGGGTTCTTATGCTAAGGTTTATGCTCTTGTCAATTGTGAAGCCTACTAGAAAGGGTTATCAACTTTGCTACATGCTTTCCCCTCAAGTACAAGGCCAATTTCTACATGTAGGGGTTATGAACTATTTTGTACACCTTACCCTCATGTACTAATCAATGATATTCACTTACTTATATCCACATGTAGGGGTTATGAACTTTGTTGTAATCCTTACCCTCATCTATGGTTTGAGGTTATGCAACATACTCACATGTTGGGGTTATGGTCTGTGCTACCTTCCACCCACATGTGCTATTCACTTACTCATATCTACAGGAAGGGGTTATGAACTATGTTGTGGTCCTTACCCTCGTGTATGATTTGAGGTTATGCAATGTACTCATATGAAAGGGTTATGAACTATGTGGAATGCCTCACTCTCATATGCACACATATAGGGGTTATGACCTATGCTACCTTCCTATCCTCATGTGCTATTCATTATATCTTGTTTACATGTAGGGGTTATGAACTATGCTCTCTCTTTACCCTCATGTATTACCCATTATCTACTAGTAGGGGTTATGACCTAAGTTATATTCCTCACCCTCTATTACAAGGTATTTGGATGATCTAACCATGTCATCTTATTGTGTTAAACAAGTTATGCAAGTATGATTATTTTCAGGCATGTTTTACTACAAGCGTTGTTTATGCATGCCATGTTACTAACATACTATCTTTTGCTATGATTATGCATTTTGATTATGTTGCCTATCTCTTTTTGCATTGCATCCCACATACTTAGTACATTCCAATGCACTAACACATACTCTATGCCTACATGATATCACCATGTAGGAATTGGAGCTCCGCTTGAGCATCTGCACCCACATGGCTAGTACGATTTTAGTCAAGCTTGTTGGTGAGTCCTCCATTCCTAGGACATTGCTTATGATCTCATGCTATGTTATAAAACTTTCTTTCTTTTATGTATACTTTGACTATGAAGGTGAGCCCGGTTGCTTGTCTTGGCCCCCGCTAAGTATCTATGTTTAGAGGTGTTATTGGATATATTTTGTATCTATGCAATTAGACTTGACTCTCTTGTTTCTTGATGTTTATGACATAGAAGTTTACCCTTAGTCCCAATTCCCCTTGTTTATGCTTATCTCTTATTGTCATTTTAATTGCTTTTGTGACCAAGGATGTGTAATTATGTGCTATGGGGCTTGTTTAGAGTTCCATTTGGTTCCCCATTCACTGGTCATGTATACACCCTAGGCTTGGGTTGTGACAAAGAGCAACCTCTTTTAACCAAAAATCACACTTTTCATATTTAGCAGACAACCTCTCATCCCTCAAGATTCTCAAAACAACTCTCAAATGGTTCCCATTCTCTTCCTCACTCCGGCAATAAATCAATATATCATCAATAAAGACCCACACAAACATATCAAGGTAGGGTTTAAAGATCATATTCATGAGAACCATAAATGTAGCTGGTACATCAGTCAAGCCAAAGGACATTACCAAAATTCAAAATGCCCATACCTAGTCCAAAAAGCCATCTTGGGAATAACAAACTCCCTCACCTTCACTTGGTGGTATCCAAACCGAAGATCAATCTTAGAAAAGTGACTGTCCCCTTATAGTTGATCAAAAAGGTCATCAATCCTTGGTAGAGTGTACTGTTTCTTGACATAGACTCTATTGAGTTACTGGTAATCATTGCACATCTAAGTGAACCATCCTTTTTCTTTACAAACAACACCGGTGCACCCCAAGTTGACTTGCTAGGCCTTACGAAACCCTTCTGTAACAAATCCCTCAATTGATCCTTCAACTCTATCGGGACCATACTATTAGGGGAATGGAAATGGGTTGTGTATTAGGAAGGAAGTCTATACCAAAGTCTATTTTCCTTTCGGGAGGGACATGGGGAAGCTCATCAAAAAAGACATCAAGAAATCACTGACCACCGTAACTGACTCAATAGGAAAGATTTTAAACATCCCTAACCCTTATAAGGTGATAAATGCAAACCTTAGAAATCAATTGTTGGACTTTAAGATAAGAAATGAATCTACCCTTAACCACCACATTATGACTTTCTAATTCAAGGAGGGACTCATTAGGGGATTGGAACCTAACCTTGCGGGTTCTACAATCAATGAAAGCATGATATGTATGTAACCAATCCATCCCAAAGATAATATCAATATCCACCATGTCAAGTTTAACAAAATCACAAGGCAAGACTGTATGAAAATACAAACACGGGACAATCTCTATAGACTGTTTTAGCAATAATGGACTCACCAATAGGGGTAGACACTTCATAAGGTTCACACAATTATTCAATACACACATGAAGCTTATTGGCAACAAAAAGAGTAATGAAAGAAAGAGCATCACCCAGATCTATCAATGCATACATACCATAATCAAAATCCTTTAACATATCCATGATGACATTGGACACCTCATCCACTCCTTGCCTTCCTTGGAGAGCAACCTATTTTGCCTTGGAGCACCCCCTTTATTGGCCTTCCTTTGCTCTTTGACCCATATTAGCACCTTGGCCTTGAGGAAGAACATCTCTACCCTTGTGTTGAACATGTGGACAACCAATAACCTTGTGACCCATTTCACCACAACTAAAATAGGTATTAGAGTTTTTCAAACATGGACCACCATGTTTTATCCCACACTTTTGACACTTAAGATAGGTTATCCCACCATTGACACCTTGGAATATTGGGTTAGACACCCCATCATTAGGAAACCTCTTGTTAGGAACATTGGAGGACCCTTGGCCTTGGAACTTGTGACCTTGTTTAAACCATCTACCCTTAGACCTTGGAAGCCACCCTTAAACTGAGCCCTCTTGGACTGCCCACTTCTCTTCTTTCTAAGCGTTTCCCTCTCAAGTTGCTCGACATATGTCATGAGCCGATACAAATCCATATAACTTACAAGCATTGTGGTACGACACTTTTCATTTACCAAGTCAGACACCCCTGACACAAACTTGTTCATTCAAACTCTAGTAATGACAACTGAATAAGGAGAATACTTGGAAAGCTTGTTGAATTTGAGGGCATACTCCCTCACACTCATGGAACCTTGCTTAAGATTCATGAACCCCATCATTTTAGCCTCTCTTAACTCGATGGGGAAGAACTAGTTGAGGATGGCGGCTTTGAACTCCTCCCAAGGAATGTCATCATCATTTAAACTAAATTTGGGCCACACCTTTGAGTTGGTAGGCCGCTAATTCTGCCTTCTCCTCCAAATTTACCCCCATGATAAATATCACCCTATACACCTCATCAAGAATTCTTGGAGATCTTCCTCCGCCTTAGACCCACAAAACTCTAGAGGGTTCATTCTTGTGAAATCCCTCACCCTTAAGGCCGGAGTAGGTGCATGTGAAGATTGGGGCCCTTGGTTCATTTGGTTGGTCATAGTATGGGCCAACATAGTGATAGCATCCCAGAACTCATCATGGGTCACCCCTCCATCTTGAGGAGCTTGAGGAGCGGGAGGGACCGGTTGATCCTTGGGTGTACAGGGTCTCCTTGGTCTTTCTCTTGGTAGCAACATGATCTAGAAGAGCAAAGAGCATTTGTTAGGGGAAAAACCTTATCTTGACATGTAAAGCATGACATAGATCATGAAGAAGTGAAAGATTTCCTAAGACGCCTCATATACTCCTATTCATAGATTTGTACCCCTTCACAATAATGAATAAAACTCTAATCAATACGGTGTGTTAGATATCTGAGGACCATTAACAACCTAGTGCACTATTTCCAAGCTGGTCACAACCCAAGCCTAGGGCCTAGACGTGACATGGCGAATGAGAAGTTCGAAGGCATCCCAAACAAGCCTCTTAGCATATCTTATATACATCCTTGGTTGTAGAAATGAAAATATACATCAATAAGAGTCAAGTATAAAAAGGGAAGCTTGACTAAGAGAAGTTTTAGATAGTCATAAAAGTATAAGATGAGTCGAGCTCAAAGCATGTACAACATAGTATCCAACAATACCTCTACCTTAGATTGTAGTAGGGGCCACTACACTTTTTGGGCTCACCCTCATAACAATAAGTATCTAACATAAGGAAAAAGTCTCAACATAAGATGACTGATAGTAGATATTGTCCTTAGAATTGAGGACTCACCAAAGCTTTCTTCAAAGTACCGAATAGCCACGTGGAGGAGGATGATCTTAAGGAGCTCGGTCCCTACATGGTAATATCATTTAGGCAAAGAGTATGTGTTAGTACTTAGAATATACTAAGTATACGGGGTGGGATGCATCAAAGACATAAGCCATAATATTCAAAATGCATAATCATAATCAATGGATATATAATCTCAATATGACATGC
>JAOTQR010034600.1:0-15868 GCA_025774065.1 Solanum ossicruentum | reverse complement strand
AAAGGGGTAACAAAGGAAAGAGTGGCACCCAGATCAATCAAAGCATATACATCAAAGTCAAAGATTTTCAACATACTGGTAAAAACATGAGGAACCTCACCAACCCCTTGCCTCCTATGAATAGCATAAAATTGATTGTGCCTTGGGGCACCACCTTAAAGACCACCTCTACCCAGTGGAACCGTATTTGCAACCCAGCCTTTACCACAGTTTCTAGGACAATCTATCTTCTTGTTACCAAGCTCCCCAAATTCATAACATGCATTAGAACCTTTCAAACATGGACACTATGACCCCCTCCACATTTACGACACACACCATTAGGAGCCACACCACCAATATCTTGAAGCCTAAGGAGGTCATTGGCAAACTCTCTGTTAGTGGCATGATAAGACCCTTGGTATTGATGAAATCTAATACTTTTTTGGAATTTACCCTCAAATCAGGCCCTCTTGGCCTATAGCCCCCTTCTCTTCCTCAACTTTTCTTCCTACATTTTCTTGGCATATATCATCAACTGAGACAAGTCCATCTCACTAATTAGCATGGCGAACCGACATTCTTCACTCAACAAGTCAGAGATTCATCTTAGATCTAGGATAGGCCACAAAATGAGGAGCATACTTTGAAAGTTGATTAAGCATGAGGGCGTACTCCATCACACTCATAGCACCTTGTTGCAAGTTCATAAACTCCACTAGCATAGCTTCCTTAAGCTCAAGAGGGAAAAACCGATTAAGGAAAGCCGATATGAACTCCTCTTAAAGCACCACATTATGGATTCCCTTCTCACCCTTCCATTGATCATACCATATTTGAGCTACACCTTTGAGTTGGCACGCTGCCAACTCTGCCTTCTAATTTGGCCCAACACCTATGATATTCAAGATCTTGTAAACCTTATCAATGAACCCTTGTGGATCTTCATCTACTTTTTACCCATAGAACACTGGAGGATTCATCCTCGTAAACTCTCTTACCCTAGCTTCTGGGTAGTAGCATGAGGGGCTTGGGCCCCTTGTTTGACTTGGTTGGCCACAACTTGGGAAAACATAGCGAGAGCATCCCGAAGCTCACCATTGGTAGGTTGCTCCTCAGGAGGGTCCTTTTTCCTTGAGTGTTAAGCATGATCTAGAATACCAAAGAACAATTGTTAGGGGGGGAACATACCACAACTTTATAGCATGACTTCAAACATAAAGAAAGCAAACATTTCCAAGAACGTCTCATAGCCTCCCATTCATAGTCATGGAGCGCTACACAACCATCAATAAGACTCTAATCAATGTGGTGTGTTGGACTCCAAGGATCTATAATCCTAGTGCTATGATACCAAGTTTATCATGCTCCAAGCCTAGGGCCTTGACGTGACACAGTGAATGGGGAACCCAAAGGAATCCCAAACAAACCTCTTAACTTATCGTTGCGTATCATTGCTTGTGGAAACATACAAAAGACATAAGGCATAAGAATAGGGGAAAAAGGGCTAAGGGGAAAGCTTACATGACATCATAAACAATAGGCAAAGAGTCAAGCTCATATCATAGATACATAACATGTTCAATAAACACCTCTAATACATAGATAATAGTGGGGGCTAAAACAAAGCAACTGCGTTCACCCCCATAGTCAAAATGGACCACAAAGAAGAATGTATCAATACATAATACGAACAACATATAGTACAACAATATGCATGTAGGCAAGAATGTATCAATACACAAAGAAGGATGATCATCTTGGGCGCCAGTTCCTACATGGTGATATCATGTAGGCAAGAGTATGCATTAGTACATTTGAATGTACTATGTAGGATCTAATGCAACAAGAGATAGACATCATAATCAAAATGCATACAATAGGCAACAGACATAATATATCAATATGGCATGTATGATCAATGCATAAGGATAATATACTTAAGTAACTCATGCTCATATGGGATATTATATGTGTAGAAGACACCAAGCTAGAATACCAAACTACAAACCCCTTGGTTGGTTAGTGATGATTTTACCCATCACCCTAGTGTGTGAGGTACAAACCCCTCATCTAGGTTAGTGATGATCACATCTATCACCCTGGTGTGTGAGGTACTAACCCCTCATCTAGGTTAGTGATGATCGCACCTATCACCCTAGTGTGTGAGGTACAAACCCCTCACCTAGGTCTATGGAAATCTCACCTACCTTCCTGGTATTTGAGATATTAACTCCTTAATTAGGTTACCTCGATCGGGCATGGCCTAATGCAATACTTTATATAGAGTATATCATATACATAAGTTCATTTTATCATCATATAGTCAATCATACCATATCTCATGCTTTGGACTTTCAACTCCTCAAGAAACCACATCTGTACATTTTATCAAACACTTAGAGGGTGTGTAATGCTAGTATAAGACCATGAAATATAGAGAAGAAATCATGCAAGAAAATCCGTTGTAAAACGACCTGTCAACACCTTGCAAAACCCTCAAGAAACATATATCAAAACTCTTCAAATCTTACAATAGATCCAAGATTTATAGCTCAAAACATAGCAAATAGTCACAATTTCACATAACTTTGACATAGTGTCGAGTGAATTTCATAATAAACAAGACCTATTTAGAAATCAACTTCGAATCATACAATTTGAGTAAAAGGAGACTTGGGTATCATGGGTGAAAGGAACACATAAAAGAAACCCTCATACCTTAGACTTTAAGTCCCTTGAAATTGAGTTGAGAAAGAATGGAAGCTTGGAAGTGGGTCTTGGAATCCAAACTTGTTCTCAGGTTTCCTTGAAATTAGTATTGTGGTCTTGGTGGACACTCTTGAGAGAATTGAGTGTGTATTTGAGATGAGAGTAATTTGATCCTTTGGATTATTGTTTAGCTCTTTAAGGAAGGTTAAGATAGCATTGGAAGTTTAAAAGGGCGTTAGAGTAATTAAATTTTACAAAGACGCCATTAGGGAACGGATTGGAAAAATTGGCAAAGTGTTGTCTCACTGGAGACTTGATTGTTCATGTGGTACTCCATGGGTCATGTGTAGTTTCGTGTGAAGTGCCTTAGAAAAAAATGGAAGTTGGGAAAACATGGAAACATTGACATCTTATCACTTTTAAGGACCACCTTACGGGATTTGTGATGCTTCATGGTCCTATTGATAGTCCGTTGCACCATATTTGGTTGCAAAAATGAGGCCAGGATACCTGACGCCTCGGCCATATGAGTCATTCCCCTTCAAAAGGCCTGTCAAGGGTACCCGGGGTACCATACTTAAGCCATATATATTTCCCATGCCCAACAAGCCTCCTTGACACACCTTGTGACCCCTCCACACGGTCAGTAGCAAGCCACATGGCCCGTTCCACTGGCTTTGTCACCTTCTTAGCCCAAAAATGTCCTGTTCCAACCCCAAGTAGCCTAGACAGCCCCTACAATGGCACACAAGCCGTCAAGCTGCCAATGTGACAATACTGCACGAGGGGGCCTCACGAAAACGATCATAACTCTTTCACCCGACCTCGAAATGAGGTGAAACCAAGTGCGTTGTGAAGTTAACTAAATTGGATTTCATTTGACAAGTATAGGCGACCTAGCTCCAAATGTGCTCAATGTTATGCTAGTTTAAAGTTGACCCTTACAGGAACCATCACTTGAAACTCAACTTTTAGAGAAGTCTTGAACTCGTTTAGGTACTAGGTGTCTCCCATGAACATTATACACCCCAACTTAACCAAATGAGGCTTGAAACATGGATCCATAAGAGCATAAAGTTTTGGGGTTTCACAATGATACCCCCTGACAAAGTGTGATGTACTTACCAAGGCAAACAAAACATGATAACATGAACTATTACGAACTACTAGTATAGCAAGGATAATAATCATAATCCTATGATGGCAAATAGTTGACAGACTAAAGACTTCATATAAGGACCCCTTGAGTCTAGCCCCCATCTTAAGCCTCAATCTCTGCTAAGTCAAATCTGACCTAATACTTGGAATAATCATACTTTAATCATAAAATGAATAGCTTGTAAGAACATGACTTGAGTTGCTCATAAACATGTTGGACCTCTACTTGTGAGCCTAACTTGACCATGAAAATAGATCATAATCATACATTAACCCTTTCTTTATCATGAATTGCTCACAAGAGGTAATAATCTTGTAATAGGATTTAACTTGATACTTGTTAAATCATAGATACTTTTCATGATTTTAGTACATACTTGAAAGCCCTCAATCAGTAGGAGTCACTTGACTTGTAAATCATGTAATACATCTTTTATAACTTGAGAATTATTGTCATGTCATTTTATCAAACATATGGTGGGTTCATGATGCTTGTTCAAAATCATGCAATTCAAGAGTAAAAAAGATAAGTAAACTCAAGCAAATCAACCCAACAACATGGTGGTAAAACCCTCTTCTGCGGTACCTTCAAATCCATAGCAGAAGCTTATAGTTCATAGCTTCATAACTCAAAACATGCATAGTCTCAATAGACAAAATTAATTCATGAAAAAATCACGTAATACATCCACATAACTTGAGAATTTTTCTCATGTCATTTTATCAAATATATGGTGGGTTCATGATACTTGTTCAACATCATGAAATTCAAGAGTAAACCAAGATGAGTAAACTTAAGCAAATCAACCCAACAACATGGTGGTAAAGCCCTCTTATAGGGTACCTTCAAATCCATAACACAAGCTCATAATAGTTAATAGTTTCATAACTCAAAACATGCATAGTCTCAATAGACAAAATCAATTCATGAAATACACTTGAAATAGACATTCATGCATAATTAATCAATACTTGATAAAAACCCAATGCGATTTATGTTCATATTCCATAATAAAAGATACCCGTAGGTAATATAACTTGAAAACATGCAATTTTCATAACAAGAGAAGGTTAGGCCCCAAAGGTGAAAGGACCCATGGAGCCCCACCTTCTCTTTTTATGAAAATTGCATGTTTTCAAGTTGGGCTCCGTGGTGAAATAGACTTGAAGTAGACTTAGAGCTTGCAATGGGTCCTTGAGTTCCAACATTGAACTTGAAATCCTTATATTTGAATGAGATAATTAATAGAGACTTACAGAGAGTTTTGTGAGCTATAGAGTTGAAAAATGGCTAGGTATCAGTGATTTCTCATTTAAGTGGGCATGGGGCAATGTCCCCAATGCCTTTGTGCGAATTAACAAAACCAAGGAAAATACTACACTTGTCCGCACTGCAGGCGCAACGTGGACCAAATGCGAAGTTTAAAATACACAGCGGCGCGCCCTGGCGCGGACAGCCACTAGAAATCATAAAATTAGCAAAAATCATTTTTCGCTATGGGTCTTCTATAATTAGGGTTATGCCCATTCCCCACTCAATTTTTCCCCCTGATCGAGAACATGAAGTGGGATTTTTGAAATCACGAATGGATATTGAGATATATAGAAATTATTATTATAGGGCATTCTGAAGCACATGAGGGGTTATTTCACCAGCCGGTGAACTTCGCTAGCCACCTCCTTGCCACCAACATCAATGTGAGCTAGGCTACCCATGGAATCTCTACTTAGAGAATCAGCCACAACAGTAACTTTGATGCAATGATAATATATACTAATGTTATTATCTTTAAGGAGCTCTAAATACCTTATTTGTCTCAAGTTATGATCTTTTGTGTGAACGCATGTTGAAGACTCTTATGGTTGCTAAATACATCAAAATGAAACCTATAAAAGCATTGATACCAAATTTTCAAAGAAAACACCACGGCTGCCAATTTAACATCAAGGGTGGGATAATTCCACTCATGCACCTCAAGTTGCCTAGTGGCATATACTATCACCTTGTCAATTTTCATCAAAGCACTCCCTAAACCAATTCTTGCAGCATCACAATAAACCACAAACCCTTCTTAACCTTCAAGTAGAGCCAAGATAGGAGGGTAGATAAGCTTACCATTCAAAGTTTGAAAACTCTTCTCACATTCATCGATCCAAACAAATTTTGCCTTTTTTTGGGTCAACTTTGTCATAGGGGAAGCAATAGAAGAGAAACCATTCACAAACCTCCATTAGTAACCTACCGAACCCAAGAAACTCCTAACATCTGATGGAGTCAAGGGTCTTGGCGAATTCTTTATCATCTCCAAATTCTTATGATCCACCTTAATGCCATCACCCAACATCACAAGCCCTAGAAAATCAACTTCTTGCAACCAAAATTCACACTTCTCATGTTTAGCAAAAAACCTCTCATTCCTCAATATTTACAACACCACTCTTAAATGATTCATATGCTCCTCTTCACAATGGGAATAAATCAATATACCATCAATAAAGACCACCACAAACATATCAAGGTAAGGGTAAGACCCTATTCATGAGATCCATAAATATAGCCAGCATCAATCAACCCAAAAGACATAACCACAAACTCAAAATGCTTATACCTAGTCTGAAAAGCCATCTTAGGAATATCAAACTTCCTCAATTTCACTTGATGGTATCCGGATCGAAGATCAATCTTAGAAAAATGACTAGCCCCTTGTAGTTGATCAAAAGATCATCATTCTTTCATAGAGGGTATTTGTTTTTTATAGTGACCTTATTAAGTTATAGGTAATCAATGCACATTCTAATAGAACCATCCTTTTTCTTGAAAAATAATATTGGTGCACTTCAAGGTGACTTGCTAGGTCTTATGAAACCTTTCTCCAACAAGTCCCTCAATTGATCCTTCAACTTGGCTAGGGCCATATAGTAAGGGGAATAGAAATGGGTTGTGTATCGGGAAGAGGTCTAGATCCTAGTATATTTAAAGAGAAACACCGGGATGCTCATCGGGAAAGACATCAAGAAACTCATTGACCACCATAACCAACTCAATAGGAAGGACTTTAGACTCAACATCGCTAACCCTCACAAGATGGTATAAGCAACCCTTAGAAATCAACTTTTGGGCTTTAAGATTGAATCTACCCTTGACCATCACATTACAATTCTCCCACTCAAGGATGGGTTCATTAGGGAATTGGAATATACCTTTACGGATTCTACAATAAATGTATGCATGATATGCATGTAACCAATCCATCCAAAGAATAATATCAAAATCCACCATATCAAGTTCAACAAAATCACAAGGCAAGACTTTATGCAACACAAACATGGGACAATCTCTTTGGACTCTTTTACCAAGAATGGACTCATCAAATGGGGTAGACACTTCATATGATTCACACAACAACTCGGGACACACATGAAGCTTATTGGCAACAAAAGAAGTGATGAAAGAAAGAGCGGCACCTGGATCTATTAATGTATAAACATCATAGTTAGAATCCTTTAACATAATGGTAAAAACATCTAGCACCTCATCCATTTCTTGACTTCCTTGAAGAGCATAGAACCTATTTTGCCTTGGAGCACCCCCTGGTTGGCCTCCCTTTTGCCTTTGACACGCATTCGCACCTTGGCCTTTTGGACAACCATCTCCATCCTTGTTTTGAGCATGGGGATAATTTATAACCTTGTGACCCATCCTACCACAACCAATTCAAGCATTAGAAGTTTTCAAATATGTACCACCATGGTTTCTCCCACACTTTTGGAATATAGGATAGGTTATCCCACCATTGCCACCATGGAATCTTGTCCTAGATACCCTATTATTACCAAATCTCATGATAGGAGCATTACAAGACCCTTGGCCTTGTAGAAATTGGCCACTGATGTGTTGTCAAATTATAACACATTTGCTGCCTAAAACAAAGGACTTGTGAGTTTTTAAAGCGATGTTTAAGTGTGTCGATGTGCTTTTGTATTAATCTTGTGCAAAAGTCAGTTTGGCATGATATTGAAGAAAAGTTGCATATTTTGCTAAAGCATAGGCCACACAAGCCCTCGTATGATTCGTAGCTCATGCTATGAGTCGTAGGTTGTGTCATAGTAGGAATCAGACAACAAAAATAAGAAATCTGCAAAGTGCAGGTCACCCATAAGAGCCCAACCTACGAGTTGTAAGATACACTACGACTCGTATAGTTGGACTCGTAGCAAGAATCAAAGAGCCAAACTGTTGGACCAAAAACTGTAGACTAAGACTACAAGACAAACATACAAGTCATAGCTTGAGTAATGACTCATACCAATGGGTTATACTAGTTCAATCTAAGATGCCAAAACCCTGATACGAGACCCCCACTATGACCCCTACTATGACTCATAGGCCAACCTACGAGTCGTAACTGCAAAATTTATCAGATGCAAGCTTTCTTTTCTGCATAATTCCTAGGCTTGTTTTGTAAATACTATAAATAATTTAAGTTGTATTTTTGAAGGAAGTTTGAACAGGATACATTTCTCCATACATTTTGAAGCTCTTCTTAGATTTTTAGAGTATATTATTGTTCTCTTTGGGAAACTCATTTGGAGATTACAAATCTTGCATTGTACTTATTGTGGATCATTCAAGCCTGTAGGTTTTCAACTTATGATGGCTATCTCATTCATTGTTATTGGTGAAACTCTTAACTATGTCTAGTATGTGCATTTTAGTGTGTTTTATCTTAGCCATGAGTAGATGAACACCCACAACTTGGGTTTGTGGGAACCATAGGTAGTTGACTTGGGAGGGCCTAGGTCTTGTACATATCTATGATTGGGGTTTTGCATGTATCATTTATTTCCTTTCATGACTAATGTTGTTTGGTGGTGTCCACCACCAAACCCTACATACTATCATGATCTCGACCAAGGTAGTGACGAATAGGAAAAGGGATGAAGATGATAGGATTCAGTTGATATTTTCCTGTCTGATTGATCAAACTTAACTAAGGGGAGGTTGACTCGGACAATAGGTAACAGTTAGTTGGCACGCTATGTTGGCCGATCTAGTGCCATGGTGAAATTTGATCTTCACCTTCACAAGAGGGATGGAAGAACCTAACTTACCATTGGCATCTGATTCACTAATCTTAGTTATGTTATCTAGGGTAATTGAGTTAGCGAGCCATGGGGAACACAATTCCCATGTTTTCCTCAAATTCGAGTGTTTTCCTGAATTTCAATTAGTTTTTATTTTATGTTGTCTTTGAATCACAATAAAACCCCCCATCTAGAGATTGTAGATATATATACTAGGAATGATTAGCAGTACAATCTCATAGTCAAGCCCTGTATTCCTTGTGGATTCGACCCTAAATTCGGTTAGGTTAATTACTGATAGCGATCGCTTTCTTATTGGAGCATGGCCATCCTAAAAAATTATGGCCCCACTGAAGGGGAATAAGGCTAGGTTTTGACTTGAATGACCTATCAGTTAGTTCTAGTATTGATTTCTAGTGTCTTTTCTACTTTACTTTTGTTTTGTTTTTGTTGTTTGATTTCTTTTGCAGGGTGTGCTAGGTTGTATGCCCAATATAAGGAGCCAAGGCAATCCCTTAGCTCCACTAAATTTGGAGATCCATCGACCACCAAGAAGGATGGCTTAAGTGAATGAGGACATCAAGGTTGAGAAGGATATGCATGCGAATGAAGAAGACTTAAGAAGAGAGGAGAATCCACTACCAAGGGTTAACCGGACACATCTTAGAGATTTCAATACAAATGCTTATGGCTGGAATCAATATCGATTAATCCCTATAGCAATGGATATTATTGGTTCTATAGTACTTCCCACTCTACCGGCAAATGCTAACTTTATGGTATCAAGTGGATTGCTCCAGATGCTCCAAAATCGTAGCCTATTCACAGGGCTACCGTTAGGGGATCCCCACCATCATCTTCAAAATGTCATCTTTGTTCGTAAAAGTGTCATGGGGACACAAAATATTTCTATTGACGCTGTTGGATTGAGGGTTTTCCCACTGTCACTGACTGACGACAAAACTATATGGTTGTCTGAACTTCCTCCGGGTACCATCACGAGTTGGGCTGAGCTGCATAGGATGTTCCTAGAAAGATATTTTCCAAGGTCAATCTGAAGCTTACGGACTAAATTTATAACTTCGAACAATTGCCTGGAGACTCTCTTAGCACTACATGGGAGTGATTCAACAAATGCTTTGGATAGTCCCTGATCACAAAATTATTGATGATGCTTTGGTCGATATCTTCTATAGAGCACTTGACGATAATAGCAAAGCTTGCGCCAACACGATCATGGGAGGTGTTTTTCTTGATCAACTGTTTGAGCTAGTGACCGAAAGAATGAAGCAAATGGTGAAGACCAACAGAGCATGGCGATAGAGTAAGCATGGTAATATAAAGAGTTCTTGTGTGGTTACCTGAAAAAGTGAGCTAGCAAAAGTGAATGAAGAGATTATGGAGCAAAACTTGCCCAACTCCGTAAGAGCATGGATTTGGTTTTGAAGCAAAACCAAGCTTGTGTAAAGGTAATAGTCTCACCAACTCCCAATTACTCATATATATGATCATCAATTCTTTGATGAGGATGCCTGTTATGTGAGTAATCAAGTGGCGGGTTTCTGGAACAACCCCCATGGGTCTAATCCGGACTATTAGAGGTAAGGTTCTAGGAATCAAGGTCGGAACTTTAACTGTGATGGGATGTGCAGAGATAATAGGGGTGGATACTATAAGAGGGAAAGAGTTCCAGAAGAAGAAGGAAGAAGGGAGTGCGACGAAAATGGTCCTTATTTACCACCACACAATCGTGATGCTGGATCAAGAAATTCTAGGATCGAAGATATGTTTGAAATGTTGTTGAAGCAAACAGACCATCAAGATAAGACTCTAAAGGGAAAGAAAGCAGATATCTACACTATTAATCAAAAGATAGAGTCTCATTCAGTGGAAATCAAGTAGCTTGACAAATAATTTGGACAAGTTTCTTCACAATTAATCCAATGCCAAAAAGTCACCTTACCAAGCAATACAGTTAAAAATCCTAAAAATGAAGGGAATTGCATGGTGGTGATGACTTTGGGTGGCAAAAGCATAACATATCCCCTTATGCTGGTTATTACGGATGAAGTCGTTGAGAAAAGTCTTGGGGGTAAAGCTGAAGTTGACGGAGAAGATCCGAAGGGTGTTGGGATGCAACAAGAAGACATAAGGGAGCATGAAAAAATGAAATCCATCCCAAAACCTCCTCCTTCATTCCCTTAAAGGCTCAAGAAAAAGGAGAGGAGGTTAAATTCAAACATTTCCTCTCAATGTTGAAGCAACTCTCTATCAACATCCCTCTTTTAGAAGCATTAGAGAAAATGCCCGGAGATGCTAAATATATGAAGGACTTAGTCACTAAGAAACTCACTTTAAGACAAGAGTTCTGCCAAGAACTCCAACAATATAGTGTGATTATGACTAAATGCCTTGCTTAAAAGTGAGAGGACCCCTGGGCATTCATCATTCCTTGGACTATCGGCAACATTGAATTTGAAAGAGCATTATGCGACTTAGGAGCAAGCATCAATTTAATGCCTCATGACGTATTGAAAAAGCTTGGGCTTAGTACTCCTACCCTAACACGAATGAGGTTTTTTATGGAAGATCAAACCATTAAAAAGCTGAGCAGAATCCTTTTGGTTGTGCTTGTTAAAGTCGATAAGTTCATCTTTCCGGCAGATATTTTGTGATCCTTGACTGTGAAGTTGATTTTGAGGTGCTCATTATTTTGGGAGACTTTTCTTGCCACTAGGAGAGCACTAGAAGATATGGATTCAAGTCAGCTATGGTTCAGGATTAATGATCCAGAAGTTGTGTTCGATATTCATCAATTCATGAAACATCCAGATGAATGCAAGAGTGAGGTGTGGACCCTCGATGATAGTTGACAAAGGAAGATGACAAAGTTAGGCCATGATGCTAAAAAAGGAGCTTTTTGGGAGGCAACCCAAGCATTTTGCTAATTATTTGTTTGTTTGAAACTTAGAGTAGTAGTAGTAGTCTGATTTACATTTAGAGACAATGATACAATTGTAATGATTTTGAGGATATTTGTACTTTGAGATATGGTTTGCAGGTGAGAAGGAAAAAACTGAAGATCTGAAAAACAAGTTGGACTTGGAGCAGCTCCTATGAGCAGGTCTACGAGTCATAGTCTTTACTACGACTCGTAATCATGCCTCGTAGGGGGAAACAGTGTGTATCTAAAGTTGGCACATACACTAAGAGCAAATTTTATGATTCGTAGGATCTCTTATGAGTCGTAAGTAGAGTTCATACTGCCCAGGTAGGATTCCCAAATTACCAAGTGTTGTGTCTGTTACGAGATCGGGACCTACGAGTCATAGGATAACCTACGACTCGTAGTCGGGGTCCTATAGCCTTGACCTGCAAATTTTTATTCACTGACCCGATTTAATATAAAAGGGGGACAATAAAATTTGACCCCCAAATACATACTTAACCCTAAACAAGCGACGGAAAGCTTCTCTCCTTCATCCACATCAATTTTTCGATCAAGATCCCAACGTCCCACGTCAATTTTCCGATGAATATTTTGGCGAGGGTGTAAATTTCTAGGATTTCATCCTGAAAATCATCTCTCTTTCCTTTGTTTCACTTTTCAATCAAATTGGTAAGCTCTTCTGTTACATTTCTTGATTTTTGTTAATGATCTTATTCCCTACATGGGTAAATGTTTAGTTTGATCATGCTTCGGTATGCCATACTTTGATTTTTGAGCTAAACATGTAATCTAGGGTTTGTAGGCCTTCAAAAAGATTGAGTTATGAATTGAACCTTGTTGAGATTCTTGAATGGATGATTGTGAGCATGAAATTGATGAATTTCTGGTTTGTATTGTATCATTATGGTCGAAGTTAAAATTTAGGTAATATGGTGGTGATTGCATAAGCTTGAACATGTGGCTTTGATTTAACAGTTGTGAAAGGTGATTGCACTCCTTTGGAATATTGTATGGTTGTCAAGTGTTAGTTTGTAAATTATGTTATGTTTGGTGTGCTTGACGAATTATAGAATTGATTTCCACTCTTAGGGATGATGGTCATTTTGAACTGCAAAAGTTAGTTTGGAATTGAACATGTGTCAGTAGTCTTGTTTTGCTCCTATTTGCTTGAACGAGTTGAAATTTGGTGATGTATTTGTACTTTGAGTGGAAAGTAAGTAGGCATTACAGGTGGCTTCTGTGCTCAGTTAAGAGGCACTCCTACGACTCATAAGTTCCTATACAAGTCGTAGTGGTCCCTTGTAGCAAGCATCAGTCACCTTTAATTCCTTTATATTCCTCATACAAGACCTACATACGACTCGTAGTACCTGGTACGACTTATAGTGAGGGTCTCATAAAACTTGGCTAAGTTTCTAAAATATTTTTGGAACAAGATACGAGACAAGGACAATGACTCATAGTCCATCCTACGAGTCATAATTATGTCTCATATATTTGATCAGAAAGCATTTTTAAAGGCGCAATTGGTTCTACGAGGCCAAAATACAAATCGTAGGTCGTCCTATTGTCATAACTGCACTCATACCTATATATCTGCAGTTGCATCAGTGCAAAATTATTTGTTAGTTGTTTTTTGTTTCTTGTTCTTTGCTGAGTATTTCAGTCGATCAAACATCTTGGACTTAAATGAAGTTTTATGGGTTGTTTGCAGATAAAATTCCTCCAAAAGACAAACGGGTTATTCAGGCTCTTCAACGGAGGTTGCAGGATGAATCCTCCAACACTAAGCAATCTGAGGGCTCTGTAGAAGTCTACAGAGTCAGACTCGGGCGCTTGCAGAACAGACGCCTATGGAAGTGAGTAGTTCCTCCTGGTCTGAAAAGGAGGGACAACAGGGCAATGGGGATGGGTGAGATAGCAGCTTGCCACAAATGATCCCCTCACATTCCGGCTCTGAATTTGAGTCAGAAAGCATCTCCCAAACCCAGCAGGAGGAGATCCAGTCCAAACTCCGAGCCGATCGTAGATGGTGTGTCCCTAGAATGAGAGAAATATATGACCAAGGGTTGGAGGGTAAAGGGCATGGCAAGCCAGTCCATCAATTTCATGAGGAGTCCAGGTTGAACACTGTGGGACTAGATAGAGTACCCAGATTAGATGCGGGGTTGGATGAGCATGAACTTAGGTAGACCACGTAGTACCTTGGAAAATATGCCCCTTAAATAGTCCATGAGTTCTATATTGCATACCTTCCTACACTCCGCCAGGGGCTGCCAAAGAATAAAAGGTCAATTGAGCAGTCGAGGATACTGGTGGTGACAGTCTAGGGGAGAAGAGTTGATATCTCAAAGGAGATGATCCCCGATGAGTATATTTTTGTCCTACTTATGTAGCCCCTCAATCCACTGCGGCATACAATAGTCAAATTGAGAAAATGAGGACAACAGTGACTGTGAAGGACATTAGGGCTAGGATGGAGCTTTTATAGTGGATCGTTAGCCAGATTTTTGAGGAGGGTGTTGAGCCAACATGGGTCAAAAACCACGCAGATCCTATAGTAAAAGCCCACCTCTCATTCCGGGCCAAGTTCTGGTGGTCCATTATCCGTTGGCGTATTAGGCCAACTTTTACGGATAATGTGATCATCCTCGAGAGAGCGACACTGTTGGCTAACATCCTAGCTGGCTATGTTGTAGATCAAGCCCAGATCATTTCAGAGCAGATTCACGAGGCTACAACTTGGATGAGAACTTCACAATTATTTCCAGTTCTGATTCATCAACTATGCCATCCAGCAAGTGCTCTAATTAATCCTTACCGGGACCCCCATATAGAAGCCACACGCACTATGGATCCCAGCCTGATAAAGGTTGATGAGAATCTAGTGGCAAGGACACCAACAGCTCCTCCAACTATCCCAGAGCCATTCCTGGTAGAGCCACAGATGCCAAGTTTACCTCCAGCTACCACCGGCACTACTCCGTCTACTATAGAGCCCAAACTTGCAGTTGAGATCGAGTCCACACTATCCTCTAGCATTCTGGCACCAGCAGTATCTACTTTGCAGGTTGACCCTCTTTTCTCCGCTATTACTTTTCATGCTTTATTGCAAGGGTTACTATAGAAGAGGGGAGGCTACGTGAGCTGTCAGTGCGAGTCCGCCTTGATTGATCAAACTATTTAGGACTCCAAGGATAGGATGAAGGCATATGTTCATGATTTGGTTGATGAGATAGTCCAAGTGCTAGGTGCCAGGGTTGATGTATTTGAGGCCAGAATTCAAAAGAGGCTTGAGGGAGTTAAGCTTACCGATGCGAGTATAGTTACTAGGGAGTTGTCAAAACTCAAGGCTGACTTATTACAGATATTGGCAGCCCCTGTTCCATCCCCAGAGGGAGCACCTGTGGGAGATGAAGCATTTGATTGGCTCGCAGACCATCCGGACACCAGAGGGAAGAGGTCTATAGAGCATGTTGATCTAGAGTCGACCCCAAAGAAGCCAAGATCTGAGGAGGAGGACCCCAAACCTGAGGAGGTGGTGCAGGAGTCAACTTTTATTGGCGGCTATTTAGAGAGACCAAACAAAACACACCCTACCTAGAGAAGGTACTTCCATCACAGTAGTAGAGGAGGAGAGCCAACCCCAGGACCCTCCAGATCAACCCAAGATGGGTGCTTGATGCACCTTGATGTTTGACTTCTTTGACCCCAGTGCTCATTACGTTATGGTTGGATACTTTGTTTTCTTTTCAGACAATCTTCTTATTTTTTTGGTTTTTGGTATGTTTAAATATGTTTATATTGAATGTTATTTTTACTACTAACTTTGGATTATATTTTTGGTTTTTAATAAATCTATGTATATTTATTTCTATGTCATTATGTTTTGTTTTTGTTCTTGGCTTTACTTTGAGGACAAAGTATCCTATTTTGGTGGGGTGGTGGAAGTTATGGATTAAGGTGAAGTCTGAGTAGCCTCAA
>JAOTQR010034589.1:0-15868 GCA_025774065.1 Solanum ossicruentum | reverse complement strand
GAAAGTTGCTGCACACTTGCCTTTTATTTTGGTGACTTCTATATGGTTTTTGGGCTTTATTATGAAGATAAATTGATGTTATTAGTATGGTTTAGGTTATAGATATTGATAATATGGTTTCTTCATGTAAAACAAGAAGTATATGCTATTACGTTATGCTGGAAATTCTGGACAACATATGTCCTAAGTATTGTTGTGAACATTTCTTGTTGTTCAAGATGATTTTCTCCTAATTGGTTGGATAAAATATGAAGTAAGACTTATGTTGTAACAATATATAGGTTGTTAGTCATGTAATTAATCTGCTGCACCACTTTTACAGTCCACAAAGATGAGTTATTTTACAATATCGTAATTTCACTCTTAAAAGAAACTTGGGAGCTAAAAATTGTAATATGTTGTTCCACAACTTTCACCTATTTTGGGACTATTTTTTGACTAGTTTAAGATTGGTTTTATGTGTAAAAATGTTGGATGCAATTTTGGTAAAGTTAAAGCATGTTTGGGAATTGTTGGCGTTAAAGTATGGTGAAAGGATGTAACGTTATGTCGCTTGTTTGTATGTTGTGATGAATTGTTATGTGTGGTGCTGTATAGGCTGTTTTAGGATTATTATGGGTCTGAAAATAAGATATACATGACATGTACATAAGAATGGTTGTTAGAAAATACATTTATAAGTGAAAAGGTTGAAGAATCGTCTTTGCGTCGTTAGTTGAAAGCTTGCTGTCCGTGTGATCATTTTTATGATATTGGACTGCCTAGAAGTGTTGTGTTGATGCTAATACTAGTCTTGTTGATTAATATACTGTAGCTAAATATTTGAGGGAAACCACAACCACTCCAAGGTAGTAACGAGGTCATACAACGAGGTATGTGAGGCTATTTGATTTCGTATCACTTGGCATGAAACATAGATCCTTCGGTAAGCAAAGGCATTTATCTACTCTAACATGACAAATCAGCCATACCTCCAATATATCACATGTTCATATGCTTACATATATGTAATTACCTTCAAATCCATATACATACGTGGATACCAAGTACATGAAATCTTGTTGCCAATAAAGTTCATGATTTGTTTCATTTCATACGCATTTCATTGTTTATGTAACATACCTTCTTCATTGCCATTGTGTCTTGTGCAATTATTTACATGTCACCTGTTGCATAATACAGCCTTATATCTCCAATATTATGACCATCAAAAGAATAATCTCAAAGGTAATTGAAAGATAAAGTATACAGTTTTTTATGGGTGGTAGCCCGAGGGGTGGAAGCATCACCTAGCCAAGGACGATCCTATCATTGGTGGTAGCCCGAGGGGTTAAGGAAGAACCTAGCTAGGGATGATCCCGATATAGTTTACCAATGATTAGTTGGTCATTTACAGTACATGATATGCACAGATTATATAGTAAAGGTAAAGAAATATAAAGAACATAAAGTATATGATCCCAAAGTCTATCTAAACGTGGTCCCTTATTCTACACTAGTACATGGTTTCATTTGAGTTGTTATTTCATACATAATATTTACTGCCTTACATATTTAATACACTATCTCGTACTGAGTCCCTTGCGTGGGACCTTCAATTCATGCTGCAGGTACAGGTGCTAGTAGGTCTCTCCAGTAGAGTACATGACATTCAACTCTTGTTACCAAGCTCCAGGTGGATTTGGAGCTTTGTGTATTTTTAGAGTTTATATGTTTACATTATATAGTTAATTCAGACGGGCCCTGTCCCGAATATTTATGGATACTTTCTCTAGACTAGAGGCTTTATAGACTATGTAAACTAAAGTATGGTCATGTCTCGTACATTAGATATCGTGGGCCCAATGGCCTAGCTATACGCATCTCCTTTTAGATTGTTATTACCGTTTATCTTCTTAGAAACATACCAAACATAGAAAATTCCTTAAAATATGTATACAAAGAACATAGATATAGTTTGGTTCTCCCATGCCTTATCGGCAACGGGTGCCAGTCCGCTCTAACGGGACTTTGGAGCGTGACAAAGTGTTTGATGAAATGTCAAGTCAAGAATTCTTGAGTTATTTACATGGTTTACAAGTCAAGTGACTTCACGATGAATATGGGCTATCAAGTATGTTATGAATTCATGAAATTATGTATGATTATGCAAGTATAAAGTTAAGCCTATTTTCAAAATGTTACCTCTTGTGAGCCATTCATGTTAAATCAAGGGTTCATGTATGATTAGGATCTATAATCATGTTTCAAGTTAGGCTTACTATTTGAGGTCAAGTACGTTTAAGAGCTACTTATCGTATGATTCTATGTTTCTTTCTACTTATGTAAATTAAGATTATTTCAATTATTTCGTAGGATTAGATTAGACTTAGCACCGATGGATTGGATTTCGGTGTAGACTATTTTCAAGGGTCCTTACTCCTTTCCTCAAACTATGTGTCAACATAGGATTATGTTATACTAGTGGATCCATTTAGTGCACTTTATCATGACATCCACCCCAAAATGGGATGGGTTCCTGTAAAAGGGGTTGCTTCTCCGAAATAGGACGGGCTCCCGTAAGGCAAAGTATAGTTTACCTTGGTGAATAGACCACCTCTTTACTAATGAGGAGCATTCATCGGGATTTCAAATTGCAGCTCACTTGGTTTTATTCTTTGTCTGTTGAGGTCTCTTCCCACATATTTATCATGTTCTATGCAAGTTGAATGATTTATAAACATGCTTTACTTCAAGCATTGATCATGCATACCATATTGAGATTGTGCTTATCTATTGCCTATTCCTATGCATTTTGACTATATTGGCTTATGTCTTGTTGCATTGCATCCTAAATGCTTAATACATCCAAACATACTAACACATACTTTATGCCAACATGATATCACCATGAAAGGACCAGAGATCCTCTTGATCATCCTCGACATGGCTAGTGAGGTTATTTGAAGAAAATCTTAGTTAATCCTCAAGTTCGGGGACACTATCTACTTTCTCTTTCTATTTCTAAGACTTCTTTATGTTGAACATTTGACATTATGAGTGTGAGCTCGGAAAGTGTCTTGGCCCCCAATCCATTCCAAGTTTAGAGGTGCATGTTAGATATTATGATGTTATTGTGTTGTGAGCTTGACTCTTATGCTTTTTTTATATTCAAGACTTCCCTTAGTCCCACTTCCCATTTTATATATTTCTTGTATTCTTAACTTTGCTTTCGTGACCAAGGATGTGTGATTGATATGCTAAGAGGCTTATTTGGGACCCTTCGGATTCCCATTTGTGATGTCACGTGTAGGCCCTAGGCTTAGGTCATGACAAACTTGATATCAGAGCACTAGGTTGTTAATGGTCCTTGAAATCCAACACACCATGTCGATTAGAGTCTTATTCATGGTTGTGAAGCGTGCCACAACTATGAGTAACATGCTATGAGGTGTCTTAGGAAATGTTTCCCTTCTTCATGATCTATGTCATGTTATAGAAGTTAAGGTAAGACTTTTCCCTAACTAATGTTCTTTGTTATTCTATATCATGTCGATTTCTAGAGGAAGAAAAGTCCGTACACCCGAGGAGTAACCAACTCCTCAAGCTCCTCTAGAAGGAGGGGTAGGCCAAAAAGAATTTTGAGATGCTATTGCAATGATGGCTCATGCTATGACCAACCAAATTAACCAAGGTTAGGGTCGATTCAACAGGGAATATGGTAAATTAGAAGAATTTTAAAGCAATTAGAGTGGATTAACCTACTTATCTCCCAAAAGGAGGGGAGTTTATAGAAACTATGAAAAGTAATCCTAGACTAACACAAATGTGAGATCAGTATGAAGTGTAACTAGGGTATTGTGATCCCTATGATTCCCTAACTTGGTATTACCAGATAATAGAATTCTTCACTAGTGTATAACAAGCAGAACAACAAGTTAAGTTTACCAAACCCTTTGATCCAGGCGAGAAGCAAATTTCACTACGTGATCTGACCCTTCCCTACAGTGTGACATTACTAACATTACATATTGTCAAATTACAACCTCCCCTTGATCCTATTTGGTTGTTTAGACGAGAAACATTAATCGAATCCTGTTAATTGATCTCTTTTCATATTCATTATTACCTTGATCCAGTCAGTAACACTAGGTGAGTTCTAACGATGGCCATTATTAAAAATCATTCTAACCGAAGAAAGTTAATTAATACATGATGCACACCTTCCAAGAATTATCAATTATATGGTTCTTAACTTGTTAGTTCTTCATGGTTCGCACATCCATAGTTATGGATTTATCTATTGAGTATCATTGTAGATGCAAGAATCATGATTTTGAATAACATAATTGAGAATTTACAATAGAATTAAGAATAATAAATCCAAGCTCTTCTCCAAGAATCACAACATTGGATTAAAGACACAAAATAATATTTCACAACTTCTCACTCAAGTATTGTACTATTCTCTATTGTTCTAGCAAAAATGAAACGACCCAAAAAAATTCTCAAAAATGTGACTCAGAAGTGCCTGAGATCGTAATTTACATATATCTCACAAATTGTGATATGAAAATTTGACTTTATATTCTTGATCAGGGGGCGAAATTGAGTGAGGAACAGGTCTAACCCTAATTTTAGAGCAGTCGTATCAAAATAGTAATTTCTGAAAAAATTCCAAAATTGATCCACATTGGTACCACGATGGGATACCATCGCAGACTAGTGTAAAAATGCCTCCGCGTTGGATCCACATCGTGGACAAGATGCAGACCTATGTTATTTTGTTGCCAGTATTTCCAATTCTTTCCAAGACTTTTGGGTCTTGGGCCTAAGCCTTCTCATGCGTAAAAATACCTATACTTAGCCATAATTCAACACCATATCATACAAGACATTCCCCAATATTCTCTCAATCAAGCTTCAAGTCTCCATTTCCAATCTTCATCAAGGAATTCTCCAAAGCTAAGGTATGTGGGTTTCCATGATTGGGTCCTTTCACCCATGGTGCCCAAAGTTCCCTTTTTCATAAAGCTCATATTTTTAAGTTGATTTACATATGGGTCTTACTTTCTATGAATTTGACTATGAACTATGTTGGGGTTTCATAAAAGTGTGATTATTTAAGCATGTTTTGAGATATGAATCTTTGATCTGTCTTGAGATTTGATGAAGGGTTTTGATGTATATTAAATGAGGGTACTACCAAGTTTTAGTGGGTGGTCTTACATAGAATTTACTTGCATGATTACACTCTTGAATTGCATGATTTTATACTAGCATTACACACCCGCCAAGTGTTCGATAAATTGTCTGGTTAATGCTTCTTGAGTTGTCGAAGGGCCTAATGCATGGTATATAAGTTAAGTGAATTTATAATGATGAAAGAGATGTGTATATCTGTTGATTTCATGAATAGAATCTATAGTGTTGTAAGTTGATTAATTGCCTCGCTTGGGAGGTAGTAGGCCCATACAACCATGTTGGGGGTTTTGTACCTCAATTGCCTCACCCAGGTGGTAGTAGGCTCGTGCAACCATGTTGGGGGGTTTGTACCTCATCCACTTCGCTCAGGGGGTGGTAGGCCCGTGCAACCACATTGGGGGGTTTGTACCTCAATCCCCTCACCAAGGAGGTTGTAGGCCTTGGTTACTAACTATGGTCTCTTTCTACACGTGTAAAATATTCTATGCGAGCATGTTTTACACAAAGCATCAATCATGTATGCCATATTGCTATATGCTCATTTATTGCCTAAAGATGCATTTCAATTATGTTTTCTATCTCTTTTGGCATTGGATCCTACATACCCTGTACATTCAAATGTACTAACGCACACTCTACACTTACATGATTCTACCATGCAGGAACTAGAGCTCCACTTGACCTTCCTCCTCCTCCACATAGCTAGTACGATTTCATTCAAAGCAATTTGGTGAGTCAACTTCAAGGAAAAATTCTTTAAGCTTATGATATGTATAAAGACTCTCTTTCCATTATTGTATGCTTTTGACTATGAGAGTGAGCCCGGTGTCTTGTCTTCGCCCTTGCTAAGTTCTATGTTAGAGGTGTTGTTGGAACATTATGATGCATTAATGCTATTCTGTGGGCTTGTTATGTTTCTATGGTATCAAGGAGGTCCCTTAGCCCCATGTTCCCTTTTTACTATCCCTTGTTGTTGTTTTATTGCTTTTGTGGCCAAGAATGTGTAATGATATCTTGAGAGGCTTGATTGGGGTCCTTTTGGGTTCCCCATTCACCGTGTCACATCCGGGTCCTAGGCTTGGGTCAAGAAAATCTTGGTAACAGAGCACTAGGTTGTTAATGGACCTCGACATCCAATACACCACGTTGAATAGAATCTTATTCATGGTTGTGTTGTGCACCACCACTATGAGTAAGAGGCTATGAGATGTTTTAGGAAACGTTTCCATTCTTCTTACTCTATGTCATGCTATAGAAGTTAAGGTAAGATTCCCCCCCCTCAACAATTGTTCCTTGATATGCTATATCATGCGTAACATAAGAGAAAGAAGAGCCTTCACACCCAAGGAACAACCGACTCATGGAGAGCTTGGGAGGCTCACTTTCCTAGCTCAAGTTGTGGCTAACCAACTCAACCAAGGGGCCCAAGACCCTTGTGCTCCTACTCCCGCATCTCGGGTGAGGGTCTTTATGAGGATGAACCCACCGGATCTCTATGGGTCTAAAGTGGATGAGGACCCTCAAGAGTTTATTGATGAGGTCCACAAAGTGTTGGATATCAAGGGTGTGAGGTTGGAAGAGAAGGCGGAGTTGTCGGCTTACCAACTCAAGGGGTAGCCCAAATATGTTACACTTAATGGAAGAAGGAGAAGGGGAACAACAATGTAGTTCTATGGGAGGAGTTTAAGGTGCCTTTCCTTAATCGGTTCTTTTCTCTTGAGTTTAGGGAGGCCAAATGATAGAGTTCATGAATTTGAAGAAAAGTTCTATGAGATTGAGAGAGTATACCCTCAAGTTCAACCAACTCTCTAAATATTCTCCACAATTGGTTGTCGACCCAAGGTCTAGGATGAATAAGTATGTGATGGGTGTACCCAATTTGATGAGTGAAGAATGTCGTACTGCCATGTTGATAGTTGACATGGACTAGTCCCCCTTATGAGTTATGCCAAATAATTAGAGGGGGAGATGTTGAGAAAGAGAAGGGGTAATGAGGCCAAGAGGGCCCATTTTGATAGTAAGTTCCAAAGTCTCAAAGGTGGCCGGTTTCTTCAAGGTCAAAGGTCTACTCATGCTCCTGATAGAATGTTTTCCAATGACTACCCAAGGGCCCAAGGTGATAGTGGTGTGGGGCCTAATATTACGTGTCCAAAATGTGGTAAGGGTCATAGTGGCCCATGCTTGAGGGCTACTAATTCTTGCAATAGTTGTGGGGAAGTAGGCCACAAGATGATGGATTGACCTCGTAATCGAAACAAGGGTAAGGATGTTTGTCCACAAGGCCGGGTTGAAAATTCGGTTCCTTTGGTGAGAGGAGGCCAACAAGGTGTCCCCAAGGCACCGTCGATTCTATGCTCTTCAAGGGAGGCAAAGAGTTGATAAGGTGGCCGATGTCATCACTGGTATGTTAAAAGTATTTGATTTTGATATATATACATTGATAGACCCATATGTCACTCTTTCTTTTGTTAATACTTTTTTGCCAAAAAATTTCAAGTTGAGCCCTAATTGTTGTGTAAGTTTTATGAGGTGTCTACCCCAATTGGTAAATCTATTGCTGCTAGAAAGATCAATAGAAATTGTCCCATTTGCATTTTACATAAAATATTGCCGTGTGATCTTATTGAGTTAGATACGTGATGTGCTGTCAAAATACAACACATTTGATGCTTAAAACAAGGGATTTTGTGAGTCTTAATGTGACTTTTTATGGTTTTTATGTGTTTTTGTGTTGTTCTTGCAGAAAAATTAGATTAGTGTGATTTTGAAGGAAAATTGTAGATTTTGTTGAAGCATAGGACATACGAGTTCACCTACGAGTCTTAGCATGTTATCGTAGCAAGCAACAAAGATCGAAAATCAAGAATCTGCTAAGTAGAGGTCAACCCTATGAGGCCATCCTACGAGTCGTAAGTCTGACTACGACTTGTATAGGTGTACTCATAGTAGGAAATACAGAGCCCAAACATTGGATCAACAATTGAAGGCCTAGTCTACAAGAGGAGCATACGAGTCATAGCCCAAGCTACGACTCGTACCAGTGGTTCATACCAGTTGATTCCGAGATACCAAGAACATAATAGGAGATCCTGATTACTACTCGTAGGTCACCCTATGAGTTGTACCTATTAGGCATACAAGCTGCCATCCATCTTTTCTGTGTAATTTTTAAGGTTAAACTTGTAACTACTATAAATACTTTAAGTTAGGTTTTATTTTGAGAGAAGAGAATGAGATTCCACTATACATACATTGAATGTGCCTTTGAACATTCTCTTAAGAATATTTTAGGGTTCTAGCAAAGTTCTTCATTTTTCTCTTGGAAAACCCAATTTTGGGGATTGTAATTCTTACTTTGTACATATTGTCAATCTATCAAGCTTGTGGTTTAGTGGTGCCTTCAATCTTCATTACTTTGGGCAAAATTCTCAATCATGTCTTGAATTTGCATTTTTGTTGGTTTGGCCTTAACCATGAGTAGTTAAGCACCCACAACTTGGGGTTGTGGGAACCATGGGTAGTTGACTTGAGATGACCTAGATTTGTGCATTTCTATGATTGGGGTTTTGCATGTATGGTCTATTTCTCTTAATTATGATTGTTCTTTTGTGGTTCATAACGCTAAACTCTGCGTACTATCATGGTCCCAACCAAGGTAGTGACAAATAGGAAAAGAAAAATAGATGACAGGATTCGATTGATGTGTTCTCGTCTAATCAACTATCCCTGACCAAGGGACAATAGGTAAGGTTAGTTGGCACACCCTAGTTGTCGACTAAGCATCATAGTGAAATTCGACCTTCACCTTCAGAAGAGGCTAGTAGAACCTCAGTTATCATCCTGCATGTGAATCTCTAATTATAGTTATGTTATTTAGGTTAGTTGAGTCAACTAACCATGGAGAACACTATTCCCAAGTTGTCCCTAAAATTGAGTGTTTTCCTGCATCATAGTATAGTGTTTATTTATTTTTGTTCTCGAATCACCAAACCCCGCCCCTCTTTTTGAGATTTTAGTTATAGATAGTTGAAATGATTGGTAGTGAAGTCTTGTAATCAAACCCTGTATTCCCTATGGATTCAACCCTAACCTTCGGTTAGGTAACATACTGATAGCAACTGCTTTTTTATTGGAGCGTGGACATTGGCTGCATAAAAAATTATGGTGCCATTGTCAGGGAATACTGGTAGGTTTTGACTTGATTTCCCTATTAGTTAGTTCTAGTGTTAATTTCTAGACTCTCTTGTATTTTACTTTTATTTTTGTTTTTGTTTGATTTTAATTGCAGGGTGAACTAGGTTGTTTGCCCAACACAAGGAGCCAAGTCAATCCCTTAGCTCTGATCAATTTGGAGATCCATCGACTTTTTAAAAGAATGGCTCAAGTGAATAAGGATATTGCTATTAAGGAAGAAATGAATATGAATGATGATATAGGAAGAGAGGAAAATCCACCACCAAGGGATAACTGACCACAACTTAGAGACTTCAACGAGAATGCTTATGGATGGAACCAATATAACTTGAACCCTATGCTTATGGACGTTACTAGTGTGATAGTGTTGCCCCCATTACCGACAAACGGTAAATTCTCGGTGTCAACTGGAATGCTTTAAATGCTCCAAAACTGTGTGTAATTCACAAGGCTACCTTCAAAGGATCCCCACTATCATGTCCATAATGTGGTTTTTGTTTGAAAGAGTGTCATGGGGACACAAAATCTTTCTCTTGATGCCATTTGTTTGTGAGTGTTTCCATTGTCACTGACTGGGAATGCAGTTGTGTGGATGTTTGAGCATCCTCCGGGTATAATAACAAGTTGGGTAGAGCTTCAAAGAGTGTTTCTTGAAAGATATTTCCCAAGATCTAAGAAGTTAAAGATTAAGGATCAAATAAACAACTTTGAGCAATTGCCGGGTGACTCTATTAGCATAAAATGGGAGAGATTTAACAAATGCTTAAGGATGGTCAATGATCACAAGATTGTTGATGATGCTTTGGTTGAAATTTTCTATCGGGCACTTGATGAGAATAGTCAAGTGTGCACCGACACAATGATGGGAGGCATGTTTCTTAACCAACCTTTTGCATTGATAGATACAAGGATGGAGCCAGTGGTTAAAACAAATAGAGCATGGGGTTAATGAGAGTGAGGTGCAATGAAAACTTCTTGTGGGGTCAACACCAACAGTGAGCAAGCAACGGTCAATGAATAGATCATGGAGCAATTTGCTCAACTTTGCACATGTATGGACTTGTCTTCAAGCAAAACCAAGAAAGTGTCAAAGCATTCACTAAAAACCACCTAAGGCTCCTAAATATGAAGATCCATTCTTTGATGAAGATGCTTGTTTCATGAGTAATCAAGCGGCGGATTTCCGTAATAAACCCCAAGGGTCTAACTCAGACTATTAGAGGTAAGGTTCCGGGAATCAAGGTCAAAACTATAACCGTGTTGGTGCTTATAAAGATAATCGAGGTGGTTACTATGAAAGAGAGAGGATGCCGGATGCCGAATGGGGTAGAAGAGATGGTTATAGGAATGGTCCTTATGTGCCGCCCCACAATCGTGATGCAATGCCAAGCACTTCTAGGCTTGAAGAGATGTTTGACAAGTTGTTGAAGAGAGCCGATCACCAAGATGAGACCTTGAAGGGAATGAAAGCTAATATTTCAAGTATTAATCAAAAAATAGAATCTCACTGGGTGGTGATTAAGCAACTAGAACAACAATTTGGGTAAGTTTCTTCATAATTAAAATGCCAAAAAGGCACCTTACCAAGCAATACGGTTCAAAACCCTAAAAATGAAGGGCATTGTATAGCAGTCATGACTCGGCGTGGCAAAGGAACCATGGATCCGATGATTATGGATGAAGTTGATGAGAAGGGGCTTGATGGTGAAGTTTTGGTTGAGGGAGAAGGTCCAGAGATTGTTAATATGCAAAGAGAATAGGTAAGGGAGAATGAAACAATGAAGTTAATTCCAAAGCCTCCTCCTCCTTCCCTTAAAGTCTTAAGAAAAAGGAAGAGAAGGGTAAATCAAGCACTTCCTCTCGATGTTGAAGCAACTATATATAGAGATTCCCCTTCTAGATGCATTGGACAAGATGCCGGAGTACGTCAAATATATGTAGGATTTGGTGACAAAGAAATGCACTTTGAGCCAAGAGTTCTCACAAGAGCTCCAACAATGTACTGCAATAATGACCAAATGCCTTGTTCAAAAATTAGAAGACCCCGATACATTTACCATCCCTTGCACCATTTGTGACATTGAGTTTTCAAGAGCACTATGTGACTTAGGAGCGAGCATCAATCTAATGCCTCTTGCCATATTCAAAAAGCTTGGGCTCAGCACTCCTACCCTAACAACAATGCAATTTCTCATGGCAGATCGAATCATCAAAAAGCCAGAGGAATACTTCTTGATGTGTTTGTTAAAGTTGATAAATTCATCTTTCCTATGGATTTTGTGATCCTTGATTATGATGTCAATTTTGACGTACCCATTATTTTGGGAAGACCATTTCTGGCCACTGGGAGAGGTCTCGTGGATATAGATTCGGGTCAACTTCAGTTTAGGGTCAATGCTGCAGAGGTAGTGTTCGACATCCATTAGTCAATAAAACAGCTCGATGAATTGAAGAGTGACGTTTGGTCTCTTGATAATTGCTGATAATGGAGGATCACTAAGTCGAGCCACGATGTTAAACAAGGTGCTTCTTGGGAGGCAACTCAAGTATTTTTTATAATTATTAGTTTGTTTTAAGTGTGTTTAATTATTGGAATTTTTAGGTAGTAGGGTGTTTGTTGGTTTTAAGTTCAAAGACATTGGTGCAATTGTAATATTTTGAAGATTGTTGTGTTTTGAGACTTGGTCTGCAGGTGGAAATTAATAAACTAAAGATGTGGAAAAAACAGCACTTGGAGTAGCCTCTACAAGCAGGCCTACAAGTCGCAGTAACCACTATGACTCATAGTCATGCCTCATAAAGCGAAACAATGAGTATCAGAAGTTGGCACACACTCTACGAGCCAACCTTACGATTTGTATGGTCTCCTATGAGTCGTAAGAGGGGTTCGTAGTCCCCAGGTATGTATTCTAAATTTTCACAAGTGTTGGGTCAGCTATGAGATGGGGACTTATGAGTCATAGATCACCCTACGACTGGTAGTCGGGGTCTCGTAGCCCTGATTTGTAACTTTTTAAAGGGAGACCCGATTTGTTATAAAAGGGAGTCAAAATAAAATTTGAACCTATGTTTATTTCTAAACACTAAGACCAATGGAAAACCCCTAATTCATCTCCCCCATTCACTATTTTGATCACAATCTCAGGTACCCATGTTATTTTCTGGTGAAAATTCTAGCGAGGACACCATTTTCTAGGGTTTCGATGTGTTTTTCTCTCTACGTTGCTTTGATTCTATTCCTCTAAAAATTGGTAAACTTTGTGGTTACTTATAAAGCACTAGGGTGGTGAGTTTATTCTATGGACTATTGTGTATTTGGTTTATCTACAAAAATTCATGCCTATGTGATGATGCCTTGGTCTAGACATGAAACCTAGGGTTTGTATGCTTTGAAGGATTTTGCTATGACTTGAACCTTGTCCAAAATTCTTGTGTGGGTGGGTGTAAATGTGAAAAGTTTTGGTCCATAGAATGTAGAGCTTGATTGTTGCTTGATCATTGTGATTATTGTCTTCAAAATTGGAATTTAGGAAGTATTGGTATGTCTTAAATGCTATGGCTTGTTGAACTTGATTGAAATTGTTTGAATTGCACATGTACATCAATGGAATGCAAGTTTGGAGATGAAATTACCCTTGGTTGTGTTTGATGTAATGAAGAATTAACTTCGATCCTTAGGGATAACGGTTGTTTTGACTGTCTGATTTCATAGTGGGTCCATTTATGTGTCAAATCTATTGTTTTACTTTTTTTAATTGCCAACTTGTAAATTGTGTTGCTTTAGCTTGTGCTTTCTATGTCAAAGTGATAGGCACCACTGGTGCCTTTTGTTTTCAGTTACAAGGTCCCCCCTACGAGTCGTAAAGGTCCCTTGTAGCAAGAACCAGTCACCTGTGGTTCCTTCATGTTTCTCATACGAGACCCATATACGACTCGTAGTACCTACTATGACTCGTAGAAAGGGTCTCGTAAGACTGACTGAGTTTTAAAAAATGGTCATTGGAGAGAGGTACGAGCCAGACTACGACTCGCAGGTCCCCTTACGAGTCGTAACCGCATCTTATGCCTGATTTCAGGCTGCAATTCTTCAGCACTCTTGGTACTTTAAGGCCAGTGTACGACTCGTAGGATACCCTATGAGTCGTATCTGCACCTCGTATCTGTAGACCTGTGTCTGGATCAGTGATTCTCTACATTTAAATTACCTTTTGTTTCTTGTTCTTTGTTATGTGATTCATTTGCTCAAACATCTTGATGCTCACATGTATTGTGTTGTTGGGTTGTAGATATCAAGCCTCCTAAAGACAAACGAGTAATCCAGATATTCCAATAGAGATTGTGGATAAATCTTCCGAGGCTTTGAGATCCGAGGGGTCTCTACAAGTTCACAGGTCAGAATATACCCCGAGGCTAATATACCTCAAACCTGGGCACTCACAGCTCAAACAACAATGAAACTCAGTAGTTCCTCCCAGTCTAAAGAGGAGGAATAATAGGGTAAAAAGTCTAAGAGCAGCATATCACAGATGACCCCCACATACTCAGGGTCAGAGTCAGAGTCTGAGAGCACCTCCCAATCCCAGCAAAAAGAAGTCTAATCATAGCCCCCAACCGATCGTAGATGGTGTATCCCAGGGATGAAGGAGATGTTTGACCAGGGGTTAGAGCTCAAGGGATAGGGAGAACCCGTACGGAAATTTCATGAGGAGTCTAGACTAAACAATTGAGGGTTAGAAAAGGTGTTAGGATTGGATGAGGAGATAGATAGACAGGGACTGCGATGGACTACACAACAGCTGGGCAAGTATGCTCCTCACATGGTCCGTGAGTTTTATGCAGCCTATCTTGCTATACTACGTCGAGGGTTACTAAAAAATAAGAAGTTGATTGAGCAGTCGAGGTTATGGGTAGTGCCAGTCCAGAGTCATAGAGTTCCTATTTCAAAGGAGACTATTTGATGGATTCGGTTTGGGCCCACCTATAGAGTGCCTCATCAACCGTAGAGTATGACAGTCGTATCGACAAAATGAGGAGAGCAGTGAGTGAAAAAGATGTTGGGGCCAAGGCCGAGCATCTATAGTGGACAGCTAGCCAGATATGTGAGGAGGGGTTCAAGCTAACGTGGGTTACAAACAATGCAGATCTGATACTTAAAGCGCACAGTCCGGGATAAGTGTTGGTGGTCCATTATCCATTGGCATATTCGGCCTACTTTCGCGGATAATGTGATCACATTGGAGTGAATGGTGTTATTAGCCAACATTCTAGATTGTTATGAGATAGATTGTGGCTAAATTATCTCCGAGTAGATCTACGAGTCCGCTGTCCGGACAAACACCTCACTGTCATTCCCTATTTTGATCCACCGATGATGCAGCGCAGCAGGTGTACCTATAGACCCCCATCGAGACCAGCGTATTGAGGCCACATACACTATGGATCCCAACCTAATAAAGGCTGATGAGAACCTGATGGCCCTACCCTATGCACCTCCTTCGGCTATACTAGATCCATTCCCAGTTAAGCCTCAAACTCAGGGTTCGACCCCAGCTAGCATTGGTAATACTCCAGCATCTACAAAGCCTACACCAGCCATTGCGGTTGAGTCCATGTCATCCTCTAGTACTCCAGCACTAGCAGTATCTACATTACAGGTTGATTTTATTATCTCTTTTGTTATTTTCAGGCACTATTATGCAGGATGGCTACAGTGGAGTCCAGATTATAAGCTTTAGCTGCACAGGTCAGACTATGGGTCAGCCAGACCATAAGGGACTTAGAGGAGAGGATAAAGGCATTCACCCGCTAGTTGGTTAATGAAAAGTTAGCTCGGTGGATACCCATGTAGATGCTTTTAAGGAGAGAGTCCAAGAGAGGCTTGAGGGTGCTACGCCTGCTGACATAAGTGTGATGACTGAGAAGTTGTCCAAGTTCAAGGCCAACTTATTACAAACATTAGCTGCCTCTGTTGTAGTCAAGGTCACCAGTGGGTGACGAGGTGTTTGACTGGCTAGCTGACTACTCGTATGCTCATGGGAAAAGACCCTTTGAGATAAATGACCTAGAGTTGACCCAGAAATGGCCTAGACCTGATGACCCAATAGCCCTAGTGGAGGAGCCGATACCAAAGGAGGTTGTGCAGGAGTTGATCCTGTTGGCGGCCATACAGAGAGATAGGGAGAAGCAGCATTCAAATGGAGAGGGTAGCTCACATACAGCTACAACCAAGATGGCTAAGGAGGAGGTCGTGACCCAAAACCCTACTGACCAGACAGATACCGGTGCCTGAGCACCATGATGTTTGACCCTTTTGAACCCAGTTCATATCTTTTCGTTATGGATACTTTGTTCTTTTGTTGGACAATCTTTTTATTAGGTTGGTGTTTTAGAGTTGTTTAAATATTTTATGTGGGATGCTATTTTTACTTATATTATGGATGTTAGTTTTTGGTTTTTAATATATGTGTGTGTGTGTGTGTGTGTGTGTATA
>JAOTQR010034560.1:0-15872 GCA_025774065.1 Solanum ossicruentum | reverse complement strand
AAGGAACCCCAAACAAGCCTCATAGCATATCATTACACATCCTTGGTCGCGGAAGCAATATAAAACATCATAAGAAATATGAACAAGGGCAAATGGGACAAAGGGAGAAAGAGAGAGTTTAATACTTAAATAACATAGATGAGTCAAAGCTCAAACGTAATACATTACTTATCCATCAATACCTTTAAACACAGATACTTATCGAGGGCCAAGACAAAGCAACCGGGCTCACCCTCATAGTCAAAATATTAATAACGAAAAAGGAATCAATACATAACTTAAGAATCATAGACCAACATCCCAAAATGGAGGACTCACCAATAAGTTTGAGTGAAACCGTACTAGCCACATAGGTGGAGATGCTCAAGCGGGGCTTCGGTTCCTACATGGTCATATCATGCAGGCATAGAATGCGTTAGTACGTTGGAATGCACTAAGTATATGGGATTCAATGCAACAAGATATAGGCAATGTAATCAAAATGCATAACAATAGGCAATAGGCATAATATAACAATATGGCATGCAAGGACAATGCTCGTAGAAAAACATGCTTG
The DNA here is from genome assembly GCA_025774065.1 of Solanum ossicruentum. Classification (NCBI taxonomy): domain Eukaryota; kingdom Viridiplantae; phylum Streptophyta; class Magnoliopsida; order Solanales; family Solanaceae; genus Solanum; species Solanum ossicruentum. The sequence continues at coordinate 15,316 of JAOTQR010034560.1, read as the reverse complement.
AAACTATCCATTCTTTCATAGCTTAATTAACCCATTAAGATAACATATTTAGCTTATCCAATTACCTTATACTAGAGGTAGGAGATATAGCATGAGTTTATAACCCCAAATCATAAATGAGGGTAAGGAGTACATCATAGTTCATAACTTAGTAAAGAGTAACATAACCTCATAGGGAGTAGCATAACATTATAAAGAGTAGCATAACCTCATAGGGAGTAGAATAACCTCATAAAGAGTAAAATAACCTCATAGGGAGTAGCATAACCTCAAAAAGAGTAACCTAACCTCATAATGAGTAGTATAACCTCATAAGGAGTAACGTAACCTCATAGGGAGCAGCATAACCTCAAAAAGAGTAACATAACCTCATAGGGAGTAGCATAACCTCATAAGGAGTAGATTGCATTCGTACATGAGGTTAAGGTGTACAACATAGCTTATAACCACCACATGTAGGAATTGTCCTTGGACTAAAGGGTTAAGCACGTAACATAGTTCATAACCCCTCCTAGTAGGCTTTAATAATTGACAAGAGCATAAACCTTATCTTAAGAATCCAGCAAGTCATCAACAATTCACGAGAACATAACGACATAAGAGCCCAATAATTCCTCTGCATTCACACACATATATTCATTCTTTTCATCCTTATGTACATATCTTCCCTTCTTATCATCATTTGGTCATCACATACATACATTATTCATCATCATTTCATTTCAACTCATAAAACATGCATTAGACCCACTATTCCTCAAGAAACCTTAGCCAAACATTTTATCAAAACACTTGGCGGGTGTGTAATGGGGGTAAAAGACCATGAAATTAAGAGATGAAATCATACAAAGAAAATCTATTGTAAAACCATCAATCAACATCTTCCAACACCCTTAACACACACATCAAAACCTTTCATCAAATCCAATATTAGATCCAATATTTAGAGTAAAAGACATGCTAAAACAACCATACTTCCATGAACTAAAATCACTGTGCAGTAAATTTCTCAATATATAAGACCCTTATATAAAATCAACTTTAAATCATGAAATATTAGTAAAAAGGAGGCTTAGGCACCATGGATGGAAGGACCTAATTGTTCAACACCATATACTTTAGCTTTTGGAGAAACCTTGAAGAAGGATTTAATGGGGACTTGAAGTTTAAGTGAAATCCTTGATGTAATCCTTAAGGTTGGTCTTGAGTTTTGGGACTTGAATTAGGGAGTAAATATTTGGCTAAGTGTTTTGGTGAGTATTGGGGAATGTTTAGGATGATATGAGGGTGAATTAAGGCTATTTACATGTATTTTCAAGTGTGGGAACCCTTAGGCCCAAGACATAAACTTCTTGGACCGAAGTCAAGAGAAAATAGGACCGAAATGGACTGCTCATTGGAATTGCATTTTCTGCACAAACGAGTTCCACGAAAATGAGCATAACTCCTTCATTCGAACTCAAAATGAGATGAAACCAAGTGCGTTGAAAAGCAAATTCAAAAATTTGTAATTTGATAGTTCGTCGGCCACCCAGTTCTTTGTGTGCTAAGAGATATGCCCCTTCAAATTTGACCCTCTAAAATCACATTTTTGCGATTATCGAATTTTGATATGGTTTCTCTAAAATTTGGGTTAGACCCATTCTCAACTCACTTTGATATCATAAACAAGAATATGAAGTCAAATTTTCAAAATAATGATTGAATATTTAGATATATGGAAATTATGATTCCGGGCAATTTCGAGGCATATTTTCAGGTACTTTTTGGGGTCATATCATAGATATTGCCCTTGGACATGAGGACTCACCAACTAGCTTGATTGGATATCACTAGCCACGTGGGGGAGGTTGATGACCAAATGGATCTCCGGTTCCTACATGGTAATATCATGTAGGCAAAGAGTTTGCGTTAGTACGTTTGGATGTACTAAGTATGTTGGATACAATTCAACAAGAGATAGAAATCATATGCAAAATGCATAAACATAGATAATGGATAACATACTATTAGTATGACATGTATGAATGATGCTTGAAGTAAAATATGTTAGTGAATCATATGTTTATATAGAGGTAGAGCATGCATACGAATAGACCATCATCATAGACCAAGTGAGCTACTTCTCAACTCCAAGGCACACCATTCCTTGAATGGTGATTGAGGCTTGATACCCCCTCAACAAGGCAATTGACGCTTGGCATCCCCTCGTCAATGTGATTGAGGCTTGGTACACCCCTCAACAAGGCAGTCGAGGCTTAGCACCCCTGATCAAGGTGATTGAGACTTGGCACCTTCTCAACAAGGTTATTGAGACTTGGCATACTCTCAATAAGGTGATCAAGGCTTGAAACCCCCTCAGCAAGGTGGTTGATCAACTTGCAACATCATACATACTTTTCATGAATTCAACACATACATAACATACTTTCATCATCACTAGGTAATCATATACCTACATTTCCTCTCATCATTTTCCATCATATGCATGCTATTGATTCATCATCACGCCATCATAGTTTCATCACCATATAATCATCATAACACTATTGAACTCATAAGACATACATTGAACCTTCAATTCCTCAAGAAACCCTAGTCGGACATTTTATCAAACACTTAGCAGGTGTGTAGTGCTAGTGCAAAATCATGTAATTCAAGAGTGAAATTAAGCAAGAAAATCCATTGAAAGACCATCAATCAACACCTTGAAATATCCTTAAGCATTATACATCAAAACTCTTCATCGAATCCAACATTAGATCCAAGATTTGGAGCTCAAAACATGCCAGAACAACCATACTTTCATGAACTCAAATCACTGTGCAGTGAATTTCTTGACATACAAAACCCATATGTAAAACAACTTTAAATCATACTATTTAAGTAAAAAAAAAGAAGCTTAGGCACCATGGGTGGAAGGACCCAATGGGTCAACACAACATACCTTAGTTTGAAGATGAACTTGGTGAAGAATGGAGATGGAGACTTGAAGAAGATTGGAGATGGAGACTTGAAGCTTGAAGAAGAACCTTAAAGGAAAACCTTAGGTTAGGATGAGCACTAGGGACTTGAATTTGGGAGAGAAAATATGGCTAAGTGTTTGAGTGAGTATAGGGGAATGTTTTGGAATGATATGAGGGTGAATTGAGACAAAGTGAAGGTAAAAACACATTCGGGAACACTTATGCCCAAAACCCAAAAGCCTTGGACCGAGATAAAATTCACTGATAACAAAGTACACAGGTGCGTCTAGTCTGCGATGTGGACCTATCACGAATGATAATTCTACACTGGTCCATGACAGCTCTGTGTTGCGGCCCTGTCACGGATCGGTTCTGGCAATCAAAATTTTGGTAAATTGGAATTGTGATTAGATTGCTCTAAAATCGGGGTTAGACCCTTTTCCCCTAATTTTGACCCCTTGAACAAGAAAATGAAGTCAGATTTTTAAAATAATGTATGGATTTTTAGATATATGGAAATTACGATTCCGGGCACTTTTGAGGCACATTATCAGGCACTTTTTGGGGTCGTTTCAATATCTCCCCCTAGGGAATATTCATCCCCAAAAGTCAAAGAACCATACATGTGAAGAGTGATCATTAACAAATCTGTGCCAACAAAGATGCAACAGTACATTTAAAACACCATTTTTAAAATCTCAACTTAAGAGTAAATCATCATAAACTTGCTAACTTAAACATGAATGCATATGAATAACATGGGGCTGAAACATAAGACTTGGAATCATAGAAAGAACTTATCATGTCACCATAAGCTTGAATAGAATGAAAGTAATATAGGTATTGCTTCTTCCTAGCCGCACAGGCTCCTCAAGAAACACATACGAATAGATTACTCTTCCAAAGGGCCTTGACGAACACTACATCCTCATCAATCAACTTCTCCACTCATCCATCTAACACCTCCACCGGGACCTCCTTCTAAGCCAACTTACCCTCCACATCACCCATAATCTCAAGGAGTTCTATAGTACTAGATCCACCAACACATCTCCTCAACCTAGAAACATGAAGAACCGAACAAACCATAATCATATCCCTAGGCAAATCCCATCCATATGCAACCTTACTAACTTTTTCTACACTCTAAAAGGACATCATAACCATGACTCATTTTTCAACCTTAACAACACCTATTCCACTTGTTGCCACAAGCCACCATCTCCCTTGGGAGACAACCTCCATTTTACCATCTCTTCACCTAAAATTCCAACCCTAATAAGACGGAATCAAGGCCTTGCTTAATCTTGACCTCTCCAACCAAAGAAGATTTAGAACCATCAAGAATACTATAGCACCATGTTCAACTTTTGCCAACCTAATCCCTCCATGTAGCCAAATGATGGACCCCACTAGTCTCCTCCTTGCCACCATCATCCACACATACTAGACTACTTAGAGAACTAATCACAACACTAGCCCTACCGGAGAAACTAATGCACAGTCATACCATAATCCTTAAAGAATTCTAACCACCTTTTTGCTATCCACTATGCACACCCATCATATCTAGGAAACAACCTCTCATCCTCCAAGACTTGCAATACTACCCCCAAATAATTCACAAGCTCTAAATAAATCAATACTTCATTACTAGGGACCACCGCAAACATATCAAAGGTAGGGTTTTAAGACCCTATTCAAAAACCCACAAACACCACCAGTGCATAATTCAACCAAACAACTCCGTCAATACTAATAATGCTCACTCCTAGTCCGAAAAGGCACTTAGGGATATCATGTACTCTCATCCTCATTTAGGGACAAAACCCGTACCAAAGATCAATCTTAGAGAAGTGACTACCGATTTTAGTTGACCAAATAGATCGACCCTTATCAACCATCATATTATAAACTTATGGGTTCTACACTCATTGGAAGCATGCTATGCAAGTAGCTAAAACTACCCCAAGACCTCCAACACCTCAAACTAAGTACAACTGAGATCACAAGACAAAGACTCTACACAACGATAACATAGGGCAACCCTTATAGATCTCTTCTAGCCACTATAGACTCATGCAACCATCCGGGACACACACATGAATCCTATTAGCACAAAGGAATCACACAAGAGACAGCAACTCCTGAACCTATCAAATCACCATATTCAAAATGTAGGTCACAACATTGGCCTTACTTAGGGTCAACTAAGTCATATGAGAAGTCATAGAAGATAACTTATTCACAACCTCCAGTATTAGGCCGCTAAGCCCAAGAAGCTTCTAATATATGATGGGTTCAAAGGTCTAGGATAGTATCTTATCACTTTCATCTTACTGGGGTCAACTTTAATACCATCACCCAGTGCCACACGACCTAGGAAGACAAATTCTTACAGCAAAACTATCACTTCTCCCATTTAGCATCCAACTTTCTTCCTTAATCTTTGTAGTACTATACTTAAATGACTTACACGCACTACCTCATTAAGGAAACGAACCATCATATCATCACCAAAACCATCATAAGCTTATTAGAGTATGGAATAAAGATCTTAATCATAAGACTTATAGGCATAACTGGTGTACTAGTCAAACCAAAATACACTAACCCAATTTCAAAATATCGGAAAGGGACATTCAAGGCCTCATCTACCACCACCAACAATTTTATAAGTAAAACAACTTAGATTCAACACCTCCAAATCTCACAAGATAATAAATGCAACCCCTTAGAAATCAATTGTACCTTAAGACATAAATGGACCTACCCCTTTTGCTATCACTTGACCACCACATCAAGACTCTCCTGCTCAAGGACGGGTTCATTAGAGAGTCGGATTCTAACTCTACGGGTTCTTCCACCAAAGGAGACAAACATGCATGCAACTATCCCATTCCAAGTACCACATCAAAATCCACCACATCAAATCCAACAAGCCATAAGGCAAGACCTAATGTAATATGAATATGGAAAAATACCTATACGATTTCTAGCAACAATATATCCAACCAAGAGGTAAACACAAAAGGTTCACATCACAACTAGGGACACACAAGAAGGCCACTAGCAACCAAAAGAAATAATGAGAGAAATAGTGAAACTCGGATCCATCAACATCAAAACCTTCAACTTACCTTCCTTTGCCTTCCTCTGCGAAGCGGCATGAACAACTAGAAGAGCAAAGAACATTTGTTAGAGGGGAAAGTCCTATCTCACTTATAAAGTATGACATAGACTATGAAGAAGGGAAATATTTCCTATGTCTCATAGCCTCTTACTCATAGTTATCGTGTACAACACAACCATGAATAAGACTCTAATTGACACGTTGTGTTGGACTCCAAGGATCTATAAACCTAGTGCTCTGATACCATATTTGTCATGAACCAAGCCTAGGGCTTAGACGTGAATGGTGAATGAGGAACCCAAAGGAACCCCAAACAAGCCTCATTACATATCATCACACATCCTTGGTAGCGGTAGCATGATAAAATACCATAAGAAACATAAACAAGGGAAATTAGGATTAAGGGAAAGTGAATCATATTTAAATAGCTTGGATATCATAAGAGAGGCAAGCTCAAGCATAATATGTATTTTTTCAAACAACACCTCTAACATAGAACTTGGCGGGGGCCAAGAGAAGCAATCGAGCTCACCCTCAGGGTCAAGTATACCCAAAAAGGAAAGATAGTCTTAATACATAATATAAGAACATAGATATTTCCCTCAGACATGAGGACTCACCAACTAGCTTGATTGGTACCCCCTCAACAAAGGCAACCGAGGCTTTGCACCCCCTCATCAAGGTGATTGAGACTTGGCACCCTCTCAACAAGTTAATCGAGGCTTTGCACCCCCTCAACAAGGTGATTGACTTGACCATCATACATACTTTTCATGAATTCAATACATATGTAACATACTTTCGTCATCACAAGGTCATCATATACCTACATTTCCTCTCATCATTATAGATCATTGCATATCATTGATTCATCATCATTCCATCATCGTTTCAACATCATATAATCATCATAACACTATTCAACTCATAAGACATACATTGTACCTTCAATTCCTCAAGAAACCCTAGCTAGATATTTTATCAAATACTTGACGGATGTTTAGTGCTAGAGTAAAATCATGCAATTCAAGAGTGAAATTAAGGGAGAAAATCCATTGTAAAACTATCAATCAACACCTTGCAATATCTTCAAGCAATAAACATCAAAACCCTTCATCAAATCCAACATTAGATCCAAGGTTTGGAGCTCAAAATATGCTAGAACAATCATACTTTCATGAACTCAAATCACTGTGCAGTGAATTTCTTAATATACAAAACCCATAAGTAAAATCAACTTTAAATCATGCAATTTAAGTAAAAAAAAAAAGAAAAGAACCTTAGGAACTATGGGTGGAAGGATCCAATGGTTCAATACCACATACCTTATCTTGGAGATGAACTTGTTGAAGATTGGAGATGTAGACTTGAAGCTTGAAGAAGAACCTTGAAGGAAAACCTTAGCTTATGGTGAGAGCTTAGGACTTGAATTTGGGAGTGAAAATATGACTAAATGTTTGAGTGAGTATTGGTGAATGTTTTGGGATGATATGAGGGTGAAATGAGGCTAAATATAGGTAAAAATATGTTTGGGAACACTTAGACCCAAGACCTAAAAGTCTTGGACCGAGATAAAAATCAATGGAAACAAAATACACAGGTTCGTGTCTGCTCTGTGATGCGGACCTATTGTGAAGGACAAATTTACACTGGTCTACGACAGTTGTATGTCGCGACCCTATCACGGATCGGTTCTACAAATCAAAATTTTGGAAAATTGGAATTGTGATTCGATTGCTCTGAAATCGAGGTTAGACACTTTTCACCGTAAATTTGACCCCCTGAACAAGAATATGAAGTCAAATTTTTACAACAACAACAACAACAACAACAACATACCCAGTAATATCCCACAAGTGGGGTCTGGGGAGGGTAAATCGTACGCAGACCTTACCGCTACCTCATAGAAGTAGAGAGGCTGTTTCCATGAAGTCAAATTTTTAAAATACAAAAAATTTAGATTTATGAAGATTATGATTTCGGGCAATTTTTAGGGTCATTTCACTCCTCCGAAGGCCAAGAGGGCTCACCAACTCTGGAAACACGAATCTGAACTTTAATGATGTGTCTACTAAAGTCCTCTAATACCTTCCTCTACATCATAAAATGATATAGGCCTAAATGGGTGTCAGTATATGTAATATACTGGTATGTAAAATAGCTAGAAGAAAATGGACATAATCAAATGAAGTACCTCAATTCAAAATTTACTCAACTCACTCAATAAAACATGCAAGTTTAACACAATCAAGGTTTGAAAATAGCTTAATAATATTCAACTCATTCAAATCAAATATGCAAAATTAGGGAGGTTCTCTGACTGACAGACATCCCACCACCCTTTCTGATGGTTCACAACGAATATGACATTGTTGCTTGCTCATCCATTACTTGCCAAGGGATATTTTGGTAATTTTGTCGGGTGTTACATTATCTCCCCTTTGGGATCAATCCTCCTCAAATAATGAGTACGCTAGGAGGTATCCCAAAGCACGTATACAATCAAGAACTCAATATTTCAAATACTCCAAAGGTGAACAGTGACTCAAGGGTAGAAAACTCAACTCATTAGAGGACATCATCATCTAAAGCTTATAACTCTCATCGAAGCCTATTCTCACAGCCTACTCTTTCCATGATCAAGCCTACTCAAGGTCACCTTGTGTTATCCATATGTCAATCATACTCCTACAGTTTATCCCCTAAGATTATGTTTTATACCTTATATATTCTCACTATCAGGCAAAATGGGACATCAAAACTCAAATAATTAAAATCATTTTAAACACCTTGACAATTAGTTATTTGACCTTAGGTATGAAGTCATCTACTCCAATCGAGAATGGGACCATCATGATATATAAGACTCCATAGATAATTCTCAAGTTTATCATCTCATCTCAAGTATGCTCCTCTTCATGACACTACACCTCATCAATTAAAGCTTATAGCTCCTATTCAAATCTCTGCCTAACCACATCCTCTTATTCTATTCAAGCCTAACTCTAAGCCTCAAAGTGTTATTCCTAAGGTGATGATATTCCTATCAAGCTAATACTCAAAACTCAAGTTCTATACCTCCTCAGGGATTTTCCTTCAGAGAATACTACTCTTTCTCACTACTCTAGCCTATCTACCTGAAACACTCAAAAGTCATTGATGGCCTTCTCCAATCCCTCGTATAATGACACCTAAAAATTCAAGTATATCACTCTAGCCACTTTAACTATATCTAATAATTATCAAACCTACTTAGCACTTCTACATCCATCATTGGATGAGCTCTCACTCAAAGACACATTAAAATGCCCTTGCCTAGAGACACTCTAACCTACTCTTACCAATCTGTTGAATAACATAAGGTCTCATCTCTTTCTTCCTTCACATCTATGACCTTAACAAAAGGAAGACACCATAGTAATCACATCAAAAGAACATCCACTCTCAATTATTAACAGTAACTTATCTACTATCATCAACATCGCTATCAAGATTGGAGAAAGGATTGGAAAGGTTTAGGGAGAAAGGTCATAAGCACAATATATTTGAGGAATTTGATCTGAGAGCATTCATAATGTGATACAATCTCATTAGCCTTTTAGGACCTATCATGAGTTTATGAAATTGAACAAGTTGTGAAACTCAGGTGGCATCTCATATGACATAAGATTGGGAACTCTGAGATCTTTGTGATATAAAAGTACAACTGTCACTCCTCATCCTCATAACTCAATATGAGTGTGAATCAACATAGGGTGGATAGGTCTAGTCCATAGGCATGGTGCTCAGACACAAGACAAATAAAGCATCACCTTAACTGAGCTTTAAGGAGTAGAAGAGATAGAAAAGCATCATCCTCTCATCCTGATCAACTCATCACTATCAAAAAGTCAAGACTCACTCTATTTTACTAACTCTTCATCTCCCTCTTAGCTCAAAGGTCTACTCCCAAAGTTTGCGAGCCAATCCTCTTTACTAACGTTCATGTATAGCTCTCCACATAATTGAGCCATTACTATCCATAAGAATATCTTAAATTGTCCTATTATATCATACTATACTCAAGGATATAAAACCATTATTTGATTTCCTTTAAGGTACTACTCTTAGTTTCCTTCTAGTTCTATGGGCATCTTTCTATACTTAATGCTCTTATTAGCATATATAATAGCTTTCTACAACTCTTGTCATCTAACCTCTTTATTTAGCCTACTAACATTCAACTTCTAAGCTCCAATACATGACTAAAGAAGTACTAGGTTACAAGGTAAAACTCCTCGTCATTTATACATAAATCTCCATCAAACTACTTAGTAAGGGTGACAAAGAATGTTTACACCCACTTATTCCACATCAACAACTCAAATATACTATCTAGGTTCTCACAGCAAGTCATAAGTCTTAAGCCTCTTCTTTTGTAGTATCTCTTCCACAATTTACTATCTCCATCTAAGGGTTACCTCTATCATACTGGTAGTATCACATTCCTTACCAGTAAATACCTTAATACACTGCACCAAGACTCTTAGAGCAAATCTCCAAAAAAGACTATCACTATCATCATGTTATCTCCCTCTTCATATGACTCCCCAAAATTCAAGCTTCGGGATTAGTGCTACCATATGCATCACACAATTCCTTCGTATTATACCAACCTATAACTACTAGGTGACAATTTAGGAACATAGATCTGCTAAAGTCTCATGGCGAATACTTGATTAACACATCCCCTTTTTAGAACTCGAGTACCATTTACACATTCACTACACCTCCTTATTTGGCTAACCTCATAACACTTTGAATCTTATGGGGTTCTCACTATGGAATCATAAGCCTATTTTAGATCTATCACATTGAAAGAACTTTGTTCCCCTATTCAACATCTACACTCCACCCTCACTACTATTATGACACATCAATATAGACCTCTTTCTAGGTTAAGCGCACTCCGACTCATCCTAACAAGGACTCTTTCTCTATACCTCATCATGAACATGAAATTGTACTTACTACTCTTTCGTCAAGACTTATGTGAATCCAATCATAACTACATTACTTATGTGAATCTAATCATCACTACATTACTACTCTAGTGACAAGCCTCAATCATTCATCACTCTCACTATCTGGTTTGCTTCTCTCCCTCGTCATCCTTCTAGCTCAGGGATACCAACTCTACTCATGGTTTACAAGAACCCTAACAACACTCTTAGGTGGCAACAATAAACTTTTAGAGACATAAGTTTCTCTCTCATGGACAACATCAAAAGCAAGACTCAATTCATACCTGTCACAACATCTAAGATATCTTTCTGGACTGGGTGACTACCCATGGAATACGACTGGTTTGTGGCCCTGCCTGTGCAAGAAATAGCATCTCTTTGATCTCCTCTGACTGGTGGCATAGTTATAGTGGGTTGAGCTTTGTTGGCCCGCATTGGAAAATTCCTCCGAAAATGACCCACTTGGCCACATTTATAGTAGTTGTTGGTGCTTATTCGACACTTCCCCAAATAGAGTTTGTCACAGCCTTTACATGGTGGCTTACTTTTAAGACATCAATCCACACTTCCTCGAGATGGAAGACTCTGAACATTGAAATATTGGTTTGTTCCCAGATATGTGTGCACTCGTTGGTGGTGGCTCACAACTCAAGGGTCCCTGTAGAAAGGGGGGCCTATTCTCGTTCCCATGCTTATGCTTACTAGACTTCATATCCTATTGGCTCAGCCTTTTCGCTCCAAGGTTCTTCCATCTCATTCTCCTTGTCCTCTCCTATCCATCGATTATACACAACAAGCTGAGTAGTACGCTAAAACTTCTCAGTGCTGATAGCATTCCTCAAGTCCATGGTGCATTTCGAAGGCATAGTCAACAAGCGTGTAACGCATGATTTAGAAGAGAAATTTTCTAGAGCTTAACATTGTAGCGTGAATCAGAATAAGAAAGAAGTATAACAATTCCTAATGTCCTATAGCCTCCCTATTATGGAGGTGGCATGCTTGACGCTAATAATAAAGACTCTACTACACATGGCTTCATAGACTCCTTGAGTCTCTTGAACTCTATACTCTGATACCAAGTTTGTCATGCCCCGAGAGGGTATCTTTGGCAAGGAAGGCACTTAGACACTATTGCTAGTACCTGAGCGAACCACTTGGCCTCATCGTTACCTCAGACTCAACAGTGAAAGAATATTCAAATAGAACTCAAGAAATAGATCAAGTGACTAAATCTTCTCATAGGTAAATGTTTTCAATAAATAAAGTTTAGAAAATTATGGCAGTCATCAACCTCTACTCAATATCTATGAAACTTCTACCTCTAACATCTAGATGGTACCATGACAAACCATGGCTATCCAACTCAAGGAAAATAAAGTACTAGTGAAAGTAAAAGGGCTCCTCTTAAAGCAAAGAGGGCTCACCAACTTTGGAGACATGGATTTGAACTTCAAAAGTGTGTCTACAGAAGTCCTCTAATACCTGCCTCTATATCATAAAACAATGCAATCCCAAAATAAGTGTCAGTACATGGAATATACTAGTATGTAAAATGGATGGAAAAAATGACATAATCAAATCAAGTAACTCAACTAAAAATTTACTCAATTCACTTAGTAAACATGCAAGCTTAAGAATGTAGTCATGGTTTGAAAATAGCTCAATAATATGCAACTCCGTCGTATAAAATATGCAAAACTAGGGAGGTTCTCGAACCGACAGACATATCATCTCCTTTTTTTATGGTGCACAACAAAGATGATGTCGTTGCTCGCTCGTCTAATACTTGCCAAGGTAAGGACGTCAACATCAGCCTCATAGAATCATGATCCATCATCCCCATCCATTTTTTAGGACAGGAGTTGGCCAGAACGTGCTGCACAACTATCTTACACGGGCAATTTACTTAGGGGTTTGAGTCACTTGTACTCTACCCTACTCGGTACTCAATAATATTCCCAAAATATCATCTTTAGAACTCATCACAGACATCATCATCATCATCTTTCATTAATAAATGTGTTTTAAAAATTTATTTATGTCATCATCAATCATTTACTCAAACATAATTTTAAACTCAACACTCAATTCCATTAGAACTCATTACATCATGCATCATCTCATCAAAACATGTTCTTCAAAATATAACTCTTTAGACTCAATAAAATACATATATAATATTAGTTTAAATTACTCTTTCATCAATACATTTCAAAAGTTGTCATCTTTACTAGAACAAGTAAAATCTTTATTCAAAATTCTTCTTTAATGTATGAAAAATCATCACCCTCAATATTAAAGAATGCATAGAGAAGCTATTGTCATCAACTTCATCATGGTTCATGGGAAAGTATCCACGAACGACAACTTTAACAATAGTAGATATCAAATAATAATACTCTCAGTGCATAATTATCTCTAACTCAATGGAAGAGGAAGTTTACTCATTTAGAATGCAAGAATTAGGGTAAAACTCTACATGAACTAAATTATGCAGAATTAATGTGTGGAATACATGGATGAACTCATTCCAATGCCATAAAGTATCCCTACATACCTGGAATGAAGTTATAAAATCAACTTGGCACGAAACCAGCTTGAATTCCTCAAGTCCTCGCTCATATCTCTTCTCTTTAGCGTAAGTCTTTTGTTAGAATATTTTGAAGGGATTAAACATGGATCAAAAACCTTGTTATGGTTAAAATGACCCATTTTGATCATGGTTTAAGTCTAAGGGGGCTTCGAAAGGTTTGGAAATGCCCCTCACAAAATTCAAAAAAAGTTTATCTCGGGGAATAGCGTCCACGGCGTGGATAATGTCAAATTTCAGGTTTTTTCCGCAAAAATTCTCTAAACGAGGTTTATAATCCCATAGAAAGTTTTGGACAAAATCCAAGTGTAGGTCTACTCCACTTGTTGCGCACTCATTTTGGAATTTGTTTTCGCATCAAAAAATTATCTTTTAATCTGATTGTTATAAAATTCAATCGAGACCACTTCCCTACTCAATTTTCTAGGATGATCGCATATCCAAACTCTAATTTTTCATCGGAACATGGGAAGACACATTATGTGCAATCTCTCCTCTAGGGGTATTTTAATAATTTTTCTGGGTGTTACACTTCTAGTGGCCATAATTTTTTTTACCAACTTCTAGACCTTAGCCACAAAAGTTATTTTCGAGTTGTCATTTGATCCACGAACCATAGAGTGGCACATAGTACTAGTCCAGCTTCAAAACCTTTCTATAACTTTTCCATTTTTAGACTTTTCAAGATGCAGGGTGTTATAGTTTTTCAAGGAGTAGACATCATGTTCGGCAACTTGAAAAGTTAAACCTATTTCATTGTCACACCTATAGATATCATTGACATAATTCTTGGGTAGGAGTTCTTTCAAAAATTGAACATGATGATCAATCCCTATCTCCAAGGACTCTTGGTCATGGAGCAAGAAGGGCCCTGCGTGGTACCTCTAGTGAAGATGCCAAAGTCAAAGGGACAAGCTCAACTTTTGACTATACAACTTATGAAAGGGATCAAGGAGAAGAGGTCGATATCCTTGGAAACCAATTTTGAGAGGGACAATGATAAGAAGTCATTATCGTGTTCCAAACCGATTAGAAGGAGAAATCATAAATGGTAGCCAAGTGGAATAAGGGATACCCATTCATAACAATGTTCGTCATTTATGAAAAAGGATAATCTTCAGGGAAAGCCACATGAGAATGATATAAAGACCTGTAGTAGTTCAAAGATAGGATCTGAAAGTTCTTACAACAGCATGTGCCACAATCATCATAATATTGGGGGGGAGAGGGGAGGGGAGGGAGGGGGGACAATGTCACGACCTGCCACTTGACAATCAAAAGTGGAAGGGAGTAGGGGCTAAGACACTTTCCAGGCTCACCCTAATAATAACAAGTATTCAACATAATGAATTCTAAAAATAGCAAGAGTATGTAGATAGTATCCTCAGACTTGAGGACTCACCAAAGCTTATGTCCGAAGTAACAAACTAGCCATGTGGAGGATGCTCAAAAGATGCTTCGGTCCCAACATGGTAATATCATGTAGTCATAGTGTATGTGTTAGTACGTTTGAATGGACTAAGTATGTGGGATGCAATGCAACAAGACATAAGCCAATATAACAAAGATGCATAATCATAAATAATGGATATATAATCTCAATAGGGAATAGATGATCAATTCT
>JAOTQR010034500.1:0-15878 GCA_025774065.1 Solanum ossicruentum | reverse complement strand
TTTGTAAATTCTGGGAGCTGCTGCAGGTGAGGTTAGTCAGTAAAACAGAGGAAACTCTGCCGAAATTTCGGTAGAATTCTAGACTGTGAATAGGGAGACATTCGATTTAGTAGATGATTACGTGTCCCTAACGGGCACGGGTCACGACCCCAGGGAGGGGTGTGACACAGTGAGAGTGCGTGCTCAGGTCATGATGTGCCTGGCGGCACGAACTTGCACTTGGTAATTTTTTTAAATTTTCAGGAAAGAATGTGTTTTGAGAATATTCATGAAAATAAAAATGTCTGCACCCCCGGCGTGAAACAGACATGGTGTTACGGGATTATTTTTTTGTTACGGGAAGGGCATTTTGGTCATTTCTCAACCCTCCTAAGTCATTAAAACGTGTGTAAGGGTCATTTTCTTCAAATTAAGGGTTTCAAGATCCATTTTTCCTTGCTTCTGAGTGATAGTTATTGAGAGAGAAAGAAGAAAAAGTTTGAGAATTTCAAGATTTGGGGTCAGTTCCTTGAAGAAGCTTAAGTTATTCTTCATCCCAAGTATGTAAGAATAATTTAAAACATGAAATTGTGTAAGTTGATAATTGAATGTGATGAGTTCTATATGTTATATTCTTGAATATTCTATTGAAAATTATACCTATCATACGTACTTTCTTAAGTTGATGTTCATCACAAAATTGAATTATTGCATAAAATGTTTTAGTTGAATTATTATATAAAATCCTACATGATTTCTTTGTCAAAGATTACAAGAATGAACTTAGAAGTTGATGTATAGAGCCTTGACGATAGAAATGTGCTTGTTGTGGTTCTCGTCCTGGAGTGAGTATGTTGATGATGTTGATGAGATTGATATCTTTAGAATCTTAAAAGGGTTGAACTTGAAGTGAGTATTTTGATGATGTTGATGAGATTGATATCTTTAGAATCTTAAAAGGGTTGAACTTAATCTTTAAAAAATGTTCCTAAATTTTAATGATGTTGATGAGATTGATATCTTTTAGAATCTTAAAAGGGTTGAACTTAATCTTTAAAAAAATGTTCCTAACTAATTGAGTTGATAGCTAATGTCCTTTGTCTAAAAGAGACTGAGTGATGAAGAATCTTGAAGTTTGATTTTTATGAGCATATTGAGTCCTGGGAGAAGTACCGAGCACCAAAATGAATAAGAGTGAGTCTCACTCACACTCAGAACTATGTAGCCAACATAGTAGAGGATTAGACAATGAAAAATGGATGTTTCCTTACTCCCAAAAGAGGACTTGCTGTTATTATGGATCCACAAATGCCACGCCTTTCAGCCTAGAGAGGTAGTGGGCAGATGCCGTAGCAACATTGCTTCATTCTATCATTACCGACTCATAGGTGATGGTTGTAGGTTTGAGAAACTTCCAGCTAGGTTCCCCACTTTTAGTACTTTGATGTTAAGTAAATGGCTTGAGTCTTGATTGATGTTGATGAGTTAATGTCTACTTCTTATCCTTACCTAAGAGCAGTGCTTGTCATTCTAAGTGTGCATTTTACAAGTTGAGATTATTCTATGTTACTTCTGCCTATATTTGTTATTCAACTATTTTACATACCGTACATTCCATGTACTAATGCTATTTGGCATTGCATCATTTTATGATGCAGATACTGCAGATAGAGGACTTCAACAAATACTGCATCATTTATTTCCTTTCATATGTCTCGCCTATTTCCTTATGAGTTTGTGGTAGCCATGGCCTGTCATGGTGCCTTCTTAGACTATAGAAGTAGAGGCTTCATAGAGATGGAGATGATAGTTTTGATATTGGGATCTTTCTCATTTTAAATATGAGTTTCTTGAATATACTTTTTGCCATGGATGTCGAGATTAGTTTTTGCCTATGACCCTTATTCTTGGTATAGATGTGATTGAGTTGACTTTGCTGCCATAGTATCTACTTAATCCCCTAATGATTTCCGCTGTATAGTTGATTAAATGACTATTTTGAGACCAGGTGATTTGCTTAGGGACTAGCAATAGTTTCTGAGTGCTAGTTACGTCTAAGGTACCCTCCCGGGTGTGACAAACTTAGTATCAGAGCACAAAGTTCAATTGTCCTAGGGGGTCTATGAAGCCATGTTTAGTAGAGTCTTGTTTATGGGTGTGTTGTGCACCGCACTTCATAAGCAGGAGGCTATAGGACATTAGGAATGGTTCTCTTCTTCTATTTTCTGAGTTCGTGCGATAGAGTTTTAACTCATGAAAACTCTTTTCTAATTTGTGTGTTACACGTTGCAGATCATGCCTCCAAAATGTATTGTTGCCCGAAGATATGCCTCAACCCAAAACATTGAGAATGTTCCACCAGAGATCCCTACGCAGACGGTGGCGAGGAGATAGGGTCAACCAGCAAGAACTGTTGAGGTTCCACAGGCACCCCCGACATAGCCATAGCCAGTCTCTACCCCAGAGGAAGAATTTAGGGAAGCCATTACTATGCTCACCCTACTAGTGGACTCCCAGGGTAATAGCTGAGGTCCTCAGGCCCCAAGTTCTAGCTCACATGAGTCCATGACTGCAACCAGGCTCACAGAGTTCTTACGAATAAACCCGCCAGTTTATTTGGGGTAAAAGGTTGAGGAGGACTCGCAGAACTTCATCGATGAGATGTAGAAGTTTTTGAGGGCCATGCATGCTAATGAGATTGGAGTTGAGCTTACCTCCTATCAGCTGAAAGATGTTGCAAATATCTGGTACAAGCAGTAGGAAGATAGCCGAGGTGAAGATGCTAAGCCTGCTAGTTGAGACTGCTTTCCTTGACCATTTCCTTCCCAAGAGTTGAGGGAGGAAATGGTTGATGAGTTCGTGAATTTAAAGCAAGAGGGGATGACCGTTAAGGAGTACAGTCACAAGTTTATTAAGTTGTCTAGATATGCTCCTGAGATGGTCCAAGACATGAGGGAAAGGATAAGAAATTTATGTCTGGTTTGGACAGGCATGCAAAGAAGGAGTGCAAAGAAGCATTGTTGATTCCCCGTATGGACATCTATAGGATCATGGTTCGTATATGCCCAACAAATAGAGGAAGATAAAAGGGAGATAGAGAAGAGAATCTAAGTAAGAAATCTAAGTCAACTAGGCATGAGCCTCGCTAGCAAAGACAAAATAAGAGTTATAAATAAAAAAAGATCTTCTAGCTATGCACCCTCTACAATGAGTGCGCCCGTCCAACAGAATAGGTATGATTAGAAGTCTTATGGTCGCTATATTTTCAGGGCTCAGGGTTCTCAATCTCATGATGTTGTGACCCGAGGTTCGAAGTGAAAGCCACCCTGTGGCAAGTGTGGCAAACTTTATCTGGGTGAGTGTTGTGTGGGCATAGATACTTGTTACATATATGGGCAGACTGGTCACTTTAAGGGTGACTGTCCTATGAGAAGACAAGGCTATGGAAGTAATAAATCACAGTCCTCTGCAGCACCCCTAACTGGCAATCATCAGAGTGGTACTACTACGAGTGCAATTGGTGGGACAAACCGTCTTTATGCAATTGGTAATATTCAGGATTAGGAGGTGACACCAGATGTTGTTATGGTATCCTTCGAGTCTTTACCTTTGATTGTTATGCATGACTTGAAGCGGGTGCCACTCTATCTTTTGTGACTCCCTATGTGGTTAGAACGTTTGGGATTCTTCCAGAGTGTTTGCTTGAACCATTTTCTATTTCCACTCCTACTAGTGACTCTATCTTAGCCAAGAGTTTTACAAGGATTGTGTAGTATCTATCTATCATAGAGACACCTTGGCTGACTTGGTAGAGTTGAAGATGGCGGATTTTGATATGATTCTTTGCATGGATTGACCTTATACCTATTATATCTCCGTTGATTGTAGAACCTGGATTGTTAAGTTTCAATTTTCTAATAAACCAATCATAGAGTGGAAGGAGAGTTCTGTTACACCAAAGAGCAAGTTTATTTCCTATCTTAGAGCCAGAAAGCTAATCTCTACAGGTTGTATCTACCATCTCGTGCAAGTTAAGTCTAATGATTTTCAGACCCCTACTCTAAAGTCAGCCCCGCTTGTAAATGATTTCCCTAAAGTATTTCCTATGGATCTGGCTTGAGTACCTCCTGATAGGGAGATTGAATTTAGGATTGATGTTCTCCCCGATACCCAATCTATCTCAATTCCACTTCATAGGATGGCCCCTACTGAATTGAAAGAATTAAAAAAGCAATTGAAAGACTTGTTAGAGAAGGGTTTCATAAGGCCTAGTGTTTCTCCTTGGGGTGCTCCTGTCCTATTCGTGAGTAAGAAAGATGGGCCTCTCAGGATGTGTATAGACTATCGGCAATTGTACAAAGTCGTAATAAAAAATAAGTATCCTCTCACCAGGATAGATGATCTGTTTAACCAAATTCAGGGTGCCACTTGCTTCTCTAAGATAAACCTCAGACCGGATTACCATTAGCTGAAAGTTAGGGAAAATGATATCCCAAAGACAACCTTTCGAGCAAGGTATGGCCATTTTGAGTTCTTGGTCATGTCCTTTGGGTTGACTAATTCACCTGCAACCTTTATGGACTTGATGAACAGAGTATTCGGATCGTATCTTGACATGTTCATGATTGTATTTATTGATGACATCCTGGTATATTCTAAGTATGAAGAGGAGCATGCAAATCATCTTAGAGTGGTTTTACAAACTCTCAAAAATCATGAATTGTTTGCAAAGTTTTTGAAGTGTGAGTTTTGGCTCAGTCAGTAGCCTTTTTAGATCATGTTGTCTCGAGTGATGGTATTTGAGTGGATTCCCAGAAGATTGAAGTGGTTAAGAACTGGCCCAGACCGACCTCTCCAATTGACATAAGGTGTTTCTTGGGGTTGGCAGGCTACTACCACAGGTTTGTCGATGGGTTTTTTTCCTTGCCTACACCATTGACCAAGTTGACTCAGAAGAAGGCCAAGTTCCAATGGTTTGATGAATGTGAGAGAAGTTTTCAAGAGTGAAAGACTAGACTGACTACAACCCCGATTTTGACCCTTTCCAATTTGACGAAAGACTTTATGATATATTGTGATGCATTCAGAGTTGGACTGGCTTGTGTGTTTATGCAGAAAGGAAAGGTGATAGTTTATGCTTCCAGACAACTTAAGATTCATGAGAAGAACTATCCAACGCATGATATCGAGTTTGTAGCAGCAGTGTTCCCACTTAAGATTTGGCGCCACTACTTGTATAAAGTGCATGTGCATGTGTTCACTTACCCCAAGAGATTGCAATATGTCTTCAGTTAGAAAGAGCTCAACCTGCGATAGAGGAGATGGCTGGAGTTGCTCAAGGATTGTGACATGAGCATTCTCTACCACCCAGGCAAGGCTAACATTGTTACTAATGCTCTTAGTAGGTTATTTATGGGTAGCACTGCCCATATGGAGGAAGGAAAGAAAGAGTTAGCTAAGGAAGTGCACAGATTTTCCCGATTAGGAGTACAACTTGAAGAAACAATGAAGGTCAGGTCAATGTTCAGAAGGGGCTGCTTCATCTTTAGTGATAGGGGTAAAGGAAAAGCAAGACCAAGATCCTGTCTTGCTCTAGCTGAAAGAAGTTGTCCACAAGCAAAAGGTGATGGTCTTCTCCAAAAGGGGAGATGTAATGTTGAGATACTAGAGTAGATTATGTGTTTTCGGTGTGGGGGTTGTTTGAGAGAGTATCATGATGAAGCTCACAGCTCCAAATATTCTACTCATCCTAGCTCCACAAAGATGTATCACAACTAGAAAAGTCTATTGGTGGAATAGAATGAAGAAACATATTGTTGAGTTTGTCTCTAAGTGTCCCAATTGTCAAAAAGTCAAGGTTGAGCATCAAAGACCCTATGGATTGGCCTAAACTTTGAAATTCCTGAATGGAAATAGAAGATGATCAACATGGATTTCATTATCGATCTGTCAAGTTTCCGAAAGCAACATGATTCGACATGGGTGATCATGGATAGGATAACCTAATCCATCACTTCTTAGCAATCAAGACGACTAACACCACAGAGGAGTATGCTAAGTTATATATTCATGAGATCGTGAGGTTGCATGGAGTTCCCTTGTCTATTATCTCGGATAGAGGATCTCAATTCACCTCTCAATTTTGGAGATCTTTTCAGAAGGGAATAGGTACCAAGGTAAATCAGAGTACAACTTTCCACCCTCAGATTGATGGTCAGGCGGAACGCACCATTCAGATTCTAGAGGATATGTTAATGACTTGCGTCCTCAACTTCAAAGGGAATTGGGATGACCACTTGCCATTGATCAAATTTGCCTACAACAATAGTTATCGTGCAAGTATCCAAATGGCCCCTTATGAAGCTTTGTATGGGAGAAGATGTAGATCACCGATTGGGTGGTTTGAGGTTGGTAAAGCTGAGTTGATTGGACCTGTTCGTGTCCACCTGTCCATGGAGAAGGTGAAGGTTAATAGGTAGAGCTTGAATACTGCACAAAGTCGTCAAAAGTCTTATACTGATGTTGGAAGAAGGGACTTAGAATTTGAGATAGATGATTAGGTACACTTGAAGGTGTCACCTATGAAGGGTGTCATGAGGTTTGGAAAGAACTATATTAGTCCGTACCAAATAGTGAAGAGGATGGGGGGGGGTCACTTATGAGCTAGAGTTGCCCTTCGAGTTAGATGGAATTCACCCAGTCTTTCACGTTTCAATGTTGAAGAAGTGCATAGGAAATCGTTCCTTGGTGATCCTTATTGAGAGTACCTGAGTAAAGGATAGCCTGTCCTATGAGGAAATTCCATTCCAAATCCTCAATTGACAAATTCGTAAGCTAAGAAACAAAGAGATAGCCTCCGTCAAGGTCCTATGGAGGAACTAATTCATTGAAGAAGCCATGTGGGAAGCTGAGGAAGCTTTGAGAACAAGTACCTACATCTATTCATGCCAAATAATGTAGATGTCAAAGGAAATGTTCCTACCCTTATCTTAACTGATGTTTCCATTGTTAAATTGATATGTCTGTTTTTGAGTCTTAGTAGAGTCCATAGAGATTGACAAAGAGTCGAGAGTTTGAGTTCTCAATGATATACAGGACGAGTCTTGAGTCCAATCATGCCTTATTTCCACTCCTACTCATCATTCAAGGACAAATGATCCTAAGAGTGAGATAATGCAATACCTCATGAAATTACTGAAATACCACTAGAATGGCATCGTGCACATAACGTGTCTTCCCAAACTCCTATAGAAAATTCAAGACTGGATTTGCAATCAACACGAAAAATTGAGTGGGAAAATGGTATCGTTTGAATTTTAGAGAGACAGAGCCAAAAGATAATTTTTCGTACTTAAATTCAAACCGGTAAGAGTGTATGCCCAGGGTGCGATGCGCCTGGGGCACGAACTTACACTTGGTAATTTTTTCAATTTGCTGGAAAGAATGTGCTTCGAAAATTTTTGTGAAAATACACATGTCTGCGCCCCAAGTGCGATGCTGTCATGGTGTTATGAGGTGAGATTTTATTCTTTTATTACGAGAATGGCATTTTGGGCATTCCCCAACCCCTCCTAAGTTCCAAAAACATGTATAAGTGTCCTTTTCTTCAGATTAAGGGTTTCAATACCCATTTTTCCTAGCTTTTGAGTAAGAGTTCTTGAGTGAGAAAGAAGAGAAATTTGAGGATTTTGAGGATTTTGGGGTCAATTCCTTGAAGAAGCTTAAGTTATTCTTCATCCCAGGTATTTAAGGCTAACTCAAATCATGGAATTGTTCTTCCATGTGCCCCATTCATTGAAGTAAGTTCATAGTTGAATGTGATGAGTTCTATATGTTAAATTCTCGAATATTCTATTGAAAATTATACCTATATTATCTATTTTCTTAAGTTTATGATCATCACAAACTTGAATTATTGCTTCAGTGGCTTAGTTGAATTATTATATAAAACCCTACATGATTTCTTTGTTAAAGATTATAAGTATGAACTTAAGAGTTGATGTCTAAAGCCTGGATGATTTAAATGCGCTTGTTTTTGTGGTTCTGGTCATGAAGTGAGTATGTTGATGATGGTGTTAATGAGATTGAGATCTATATAATCTTAAAAGGGTTGAACTTAATCTTAAAAGAGTATTCCTAATTCATTGAGTTGATAGTTGATGAGATGAGTTGATATCCTTCGTCCGGAAGAGAGTGAGTGATGAGGAATTTTGATATTTGATTTTTATAAGCATATTGAGTCTTATGAGAAGTATCGAGCACTGAAATGAGTAAGGATGAGTCTCACTCGCACTCATAACTATGTAGCAAGCATAGGAAAGGACTGCATTGTGAAAAATGGATGTCTCATAGTCCATAAATAGGACTTGATATTATTATAGATCCATAGATGTCACGCCCTTTCACCTCGGTAAGGTATTGGGTGGATTCCATAGCCACATCACTTCTTTGTATCATCACTGAAAAATAGGTGATGGTTGGAGGCCCGAGTTAATGTCTACTTCTTATCCTTACCTGAGAGGAGTGCTTGCCATTTTGAGTGTGTGTCTTATGAGTTTAGATTATTACATGTTACTTCTACTTATATTTGTTATTTAGCTATTTTACATACCGTACATTCCACGTACTGATGCCAATTGGCACTATATCATTTTATGATGCAGATGCTGCAGACAAAGGACTTCAGCTGACGCCCCATTGAGGTTCAACACGTCCTAGTTCCGAGATTTGGTGAGTCCTCCCCTATAATTCATAGGATGCTATGTATTTCCTTTCACATGTCTTGAGCTATTTCCTTATGAGGTGGTGATAGCCAGGGTCTGTCATGGTACCTTCTTAGACCGTAGAAGTAGAGGCTTCATAGACATAGAGATGATAGTTTTGATATTGGGATCTTTCCCATTTTAAATCTAAGTTTCTTGAATATACTTTATGCCATGGATGTTGAGATTAGTTTTGGTTTATGGCCCTTATTCTTTCTATAGAGGAGATTGGTTTGAGTTGGCCGCTATAAAATCTACTTAGTCCCCTGATGATTTTCGTTGTATAGTTGATTGAATGACTGTTTTGAGACCAAGCGGTTCGCTTAGGAACTAGCAATAGTCTCTGATTGTTAGTTACATCTAGAATACCCTCTCGGGGTGTGACATTTTTGTTCCTTAGATTGAGCATGAATATGTAATTGTATATTTATTTGTCTATATTTGAGGATAGACAGTTAATTGAGCATGCTAAATTATCTAGAATCTATGTCTTAGGGTATTTTTTTTAGGTATTTTAAGTACTACTTGCATCTTGTTCTTTTATGTTTATCATTCTTACCTTGTGGCATATGTGTGATGCTTTATTTCTGACATTAATTTGACAATATTTTCCCTTAAACTAGGCTTAGATTATTGCTTGTCTTAAATTTATGCATTTTGGAGTTGATAGGCCTTAGTTTTGCTTCGATGTACTATCAGATGACTTAGATCTCTGTAGACTAACACAGCAGACTTGTGTTTGATAGAATTTGAAAGATTATTTTTTGTGGAAAAATTGCTTAACTAGACCAGTTTGCATGGAGAACCTTGTAAATCCTGGCTCAATAATCACCATCGCAAAATTGTGAAAAAAATTAACTTTTGTGGAGCAATTCTATGTCGCAGACCTATTTCATGGCAGGCCAAATTTTGACCCAATTTTTACATTTTAATGAAAGGAATTTTGGTCTTTTCCCCACCCCTCCTACACCTAACCACATCATTTTGATGTTGGAATTGACCTTATAGTAGTTCCTAAAGAATATTTATCATTAACACGCTTAGTCTTTAAGAATGGTGAATTAAGAGAAACTAAGAAACTAGGGTTCAAGAGGAACAAGCCAATTCATCTACTTTTGAGTGCTTAATCTCCATTCTAGGTATGTAAGCTAACTTAACATTGGATTGAGTTCATCCATGTGCCCCACATCTCGTTTGATAGAGTTAAGTTGAAGTTTGAGTAATTATTTATGCCATTTTTCACATGAACCCAAATTAAATATTTATGTCTTCTTTTACTTGAACCCAAATTAAATATTACTTATGAATTAGTAATTCTGTATATAGATTTAATTGGAAAGCGTGATTGTGAATGTCTTTAAGGAGAACGAGATAAATATGAATGTAATCCGAGTAGTGTTTGAAGGTCCTTTCATTCTATCTACTAAATTACACAAGAGAAATTGATTATAAAATAATGTCAAACAAATATACAAACTTACATTGCTCTTAATGGATGGGAATGAGTCGAAAACATGATTAGTGAATGGGTTGAATGTGAGATGATTGTGGAATTAATAAGAGTCTAATGTGATAATTGGGTGACTTGATTGAACTAATGTTTTGGAGTTTTATGAGCATAATGAGTCTTGAAAGAAGTATCGAGCATCAAATTGGGTGAAAGCATCGTAGGCGGGGTTTGAACCATTAAAGTCGGATGTTTTCTTGTTTTCCCAAAAGAGGACTTGATTTGATTGTGGATCCAATGATAGTGATTATTCCTTACCATGGCAAAGTATTGGACAGATGTGACAATAAAATTTTTCAACTGTATCATTGCTAAATCATAGGTGATTGTTGTCGGTTGGAGAAACTTCTAAATAGGACATGCTAGCACTCAAAGTGATTGGCCTGAGCCCCTCCTTATGAATGAGCTTTTCTGACCATAGTTTAATTTAGGCATGTGCTATTTGATTGAGTTAGGTTATTTGTGTTGAGTATATATTGAGCTTCTTATTTTCAAGCTATTTTACAACTGTACATTTCATGCATTGACGCCATTGGGAACTGCAACATTTTATAATGCAGATATAGGTGCTAAAGATCATCATGAGGTGCTCTATTGATGTTTTATTCCATCCCAAACATTGTTGCGAGACATTCTTACACTTAAAGGATCCGTGTATGCTTCTTTTGGAAGTTTAGAATTATGTTTATTTCTTTGAGGTAACCATGAACCTATTATTGGCACCACCTAGAAATTTAGAAAGAGATTCTTCATAGATGATGACGGATTAGAGTTGATGTTTTGGTTTCTTCGATTTCTTCTCTAAAACTAATCTTGTGATAGTGTTTTGCTTTGAATTGTTGGTTTTCTAAAACTTTATTTTATTAATTACAAATTAATTTGTCCACTAAAGGGTCTCTGTATTCTTGTCTGCGTCTTCTGTTGTTGATTAAATAAGTGATCGAGCCAAGTAATGCTTGGGGACCAACAATACTTTTTAAATGCCAGCCACATCTAGGGTACCCTACTAGGTGTTAAAAAATTGGTATCAAAGCATTGAGTTTCAAGATTCCAGAGTGTCTATAAATCGACGTCTAGTAGAGCTCGCTTATAGGTGTGTCGTGGGCCACACTTATAACTGAGAGACTATTATACGTTAGGAACTGTCTAACTTATTTTGCAATCAAAATTCGTGCAATAGGGTTTTTCTATGAATTTTCCTATATAACTCATGCATTACACATTTGTAGATATTGCCTCTTAAGCATACTACCATAAAAAAGAATGCATCAGCGCCAAACATTGAGATGCCCCTACCAAAGGTGCCTCCATAGATAGGGATAAGAGGATGGGCTAACCTTTCAGGTCTAATAGGGCTTCTCAGTCACTAAAAGTTTAGCCTACCCCTACATTAGATGCTAATTTCAGAGGAGTCATTTCCATGCTCACTCAATATATGGCTGCCTAGAGTAGTAATCAAATTTCATTAGCACCCAGATCTAGCTCTCACGAGTCAACTGCTATAGCAAACCTTAGAAACTTCTCGAGGATGAATTCGTTATTCTTCATTGGGTCTAGAGTTAAGGAGGCCTCTCAAAATTTTATTGATGAGATGTGGAAAGTTATCTGAGTTATGAATGCTAACGAGGTTGAGAGGGTTTAACTTGCATCTAAATAGTTGAAGGATGTAGTGAATATTTGGTTTAACCGATGGGAGGTGGGTCGAGGTGACCGTGCTGAATTTGTGATGTCGACTAAATTAGAGAATGTCTTCCTTGATCATTTCTATCCCAAGGAGTTGAGGGAAGTGAAGGTTAAGGAGATTATAAATCCTAAGCAAGAGGGGATGATTATTAAATAATATGGACTCAAGTTTATTTATCTATCCAAGTATGCTCCTGAGATGATTCTTGATATGATGTCCAAGATGAGGAATTTTTTCTTTAGCTTAGGCAAACCTATGAAGAAGAAATGTAAGGTATCATTGTGAATTTCAGCATGGACATCTCCAGACTCATGGTATATGCACAACAAGTTGAAGAGGATAACAAAAAAGATAAGGAGGAACATATAAGTATGAAACCCAAGTCAGTAGGATATGTGCCTAGCCAGCATAAGCAAGGCAAGGGGGAAAGATCTCATTTCCTTAAGAGGTCTCCGAGCTATGCACCATCCATAATGAGTACACCAGCACAAAACAACAGGTATGACCAAAAAACACAGAATCACCCAAGTTTCTAAGTTGAAGTTTCCTATTCTCATGGAAATGTGACCCAAGGTTATAAGGGTAAGTTGTCTTATTGGAAGTTTGGTGTGCTTCACATAGGGGAGTGTTTAAAGGGGAATGACGGATACAATAAGTGTGATTGGATACACTATATGCAGAAGGAGTGTTTGATGTTGAGACAACAGGAAGGAGATAGAAAGGCCCAATTTTTTTCTGCGGCAGTATCAATTTAAGCTAACCATAAAGCTGCTATATCAGGTGTAGGTGGGAGCATAAACCTCCTATATGCCATGACTAGTTGCTAGGATTAGGGAAACTTACCAGATGTTATCACTGCTTTGCTTTGATTCTACTATTTTGATTGTTGTGCTTTTTTGATCCAGGTTCCACTTTGTATTTATGACCCATTATGTGGCCAACAAGTTTGAAATATTTCCTGAGTGTCTCCTTCGGTGTCACAACCAACCTTTGAGGTGATGATGACGCCTGTTAGATTCCGCTTATAGGAAAGCCAACCCAACTCAAGGTACCTGTCCTAAATCACTAAACATGGAAGTACTTGCAAAATACCTATAACGCAACTATGACCTACCTAGAATCTGGAAGTCATCTGCATATAGCCACTATAAACTCAAGTGAACACTCATAAATGTATACATGTGTATATATATATGCACACGCGCGCGCACACACACATATACATACCAGTAATATTAAGAACAATCAGCATCTACAACACCAATAAGATACGACTAATATGTAGGGGGCTGGGAGGACCAGAAAAGGAAATTAAGAAAATCAATAACATAACTAATTAAGTCACTAAACGAACTAAGTGTAGGATGTAGAAATACCCATTTATAACAATTGTCTCTGCTTGACTGTTACTTTAGGAATACTATTTCAAATGAAGGAAACAGAACAAAAACCAACAACAGATTGTCTTAATTTACTCCACTATCCATGAACCCGACAATTGTCCCTGCATATTTACAGCTATGTTAAACAATTATTTGAAGAAGCATTTACTATTAATTGAGTTTACAAACTAGTAATAAGACCTCCTTACTCTTTCGTTGATAGGCTGCAATGAACTTACACTAGATTAAAGGTGAATCTTGTCAAATAACTGGAGCAATTTGAGAAGCCATAGGGGGTGGATCATTTGAATCAATAGGTAGATGATAGAGAGGAAATGGTTGTGAAGAAAAAGTATTATTGGTTGTCACATCTAAAGACCCAATGGAGCAAAACTAGAAAAACTAACCAACTAGAAACAAAAAAAACCATTGAGAAGGACGGACAATGTACCACAAAACAAACCATGGAAACCCTAGTAAAACTATATCACAACTGACATGATAAAGGGAGAGCGTTGTGTATGGCTATAAGGCTTTAGTGTCTATGCCTGTAAACCAGCTGGGCCCTATAAGTGTAGAAGGTACACCATGCACAATCATGGGTTTATAGGTGTAAGAATATAAGGATCAGTAGCCGATAGCAAACCCTCAACCACCCAACTAAATCTGAATCAGTAACCCAACTCTGAAGGGTGGAGAGAATACAAAACCCAAATTAGAACTACGAATATGACTCAACAAGTACCATGGTATCAAACAAAAGGTCATGCTAGACTAAACTCGACATTTTAAAGCTAACCACACTATCAAAATTCTTATCCGATGCATGCTTCCAAAGGAGTTACTAAGTCAACTATTAATTGGTTTCATTAGGTGTAAAGCAACCATAGCAGGCTAGGAGAATCTCTAGTGCAGTTATCTCATAGTTAACAAATTTAGCCACTGGAACTAATTAATGATTAATTGAGTCACCACCTTCAAGAATCATGCCCCAAATTAGAATTTTGATTATATGGTTAGCTCTAAAACGCTGAGTTTGGTCTAGGAAAAACCTTTTTTTGATACTAGAAATGATATATTGGAAGAATCCATTTGGGTCTTCCAATGTCAATAGGTTGATTGTTTCGCTCCTATATCTTCCCAAAGGAAAAAAGATCTCTAAGAGTTGTTTCCTGAATCCGAAAGAGAGTATTTGGGTTGTCCCAATAGCTAAATAGTTTAGCATGCCTAAATCCAACTAGGGTTCGTGTTGGTGTAGGAATTAGAGCTGAAAAGGAGGAATTTTAGTTATAAGATATCTAATGAAACCGTCGCTAGATTTAAGAACTTATTCAAAGAGAAAGATCTCAAGTATCTGGAGTTTCTTTTGTACATTATATGGATGATCCGATCAGCAAGGACCATGATTAGGAATTATTAAGTGTAACAACTCATCTTGAGATGAGAAGTCCCACATTGATAAAACACAAGAGAGATTATGGATTTATAAGTAAAGGGCTAGTATATATACTATGAAAAACCTTTTTGGGTGAGCCCAAAGGGATAAATCCATAATGCTCTAGCCCTAAGAGAGGACAATACTTCACAGTATTGGACTAGGTCATTACAGGTGGTATCAGAGCCACTCTTGTGTCAGCTTTATCAATATGGGTCAGAGATCAACTGAGTTTAGATGAATCCCGATGAGGCGGGGAAAATCTCAGTGCTGAGTGTAGGTGAATCTCATGCGGTGGAATAAAGCTCAGTGAGAATGTTGAGTCTTTAAAGGGGGTGTGCGTAATAATCTATCTTGAGAAGAGAAGTCCCATGTCGACAATACACAAGAGAGATGCTGGGTATATAAATAAAGGACTGGTTTATATTTTGTGAGGCGCCTTTTGGGTTAAGCCCAATGGGAGAAATTCGTGATGGGTAGGCCCAACAGCAGGCAATACATCACAATACTGGGCCAAGTTGTTATGACCAGGCTAATTACTGAGTCGCATTCATGGTTCTGATTTGGGTTTTGTGTTCTATCCATCTATCAAAATTGGGTACTCATTCAGTTTCAATTGGGTGGTTGAGGGTTTTCTATCACTTGTTGATACTTTTATCCCTACACCTATATACCTCTTGATTGTGTGTGGGTTTACCTTTTGGGCCTATGAAGGCCCAATTGGTGCACATAAATAGATATTAGGGCCTTATACCCACGTACAACAATCTATCTTCATCGTGTGATAGTCGTGATATGGTTCTACTTAGGATTCAATTGTTGGTTTCGTGGTACATTGTCGGTCCTGCTCAGTGGGCTCTTTTGTTTCTACTTGGTTGGTACTTCTAGTTCTACTCAATCTAGTCTTTAGACGCCACAACCTATAAAAGTTTTCCTCAAAACCATTTTCTCTAGATCATCTACCTGCCATTTCTGAAGTACCACTCTCCATGCCCTCTCAAATTGGTACTAGATACTTGATAGGATTCACCTTAATATAGTTCGAAGGCCATAGTCTAGTTCCTATGCTGGTGCAAGTTCATTGTAGCCTACCAATAAAAGAGTAAGTAGGTCTTAATACTAGCTTGTA
>JAOTQR010034479.1:0-15880 GCA_025774065.1 Solanum ossicruentum | reverse complement strand
GGTGACTGAGGAAACAACCCCTCAATTGGTTATGGTTATCTCATAACACTATAGACACATATAATGAAATCAAGATATATATATATATATATATATATATATATATATATATATATTTCTTTCATAATCATAATGTCACTTAACTCATATGCCAAGTGTTAGGCCTTCAACAACTTAAGATACATTAACCAGACATTTTATCAAAAATTTGGTGGGTGTGCAATGCTAGTGTAAAATTTTGTAATTCAAAAGTGAAATCATGCAAGTAAATTCAATGTAATACCATCCACCAACACTTGCTAGTACCCTCATGCAATATACATCAAAACACTTCATCAAATCTAAAGATAGATCAAAGATCCATATCTCAAAACAAGCTTAAACAATCACACGTTTATAAAACCTGAACATAGTTCATAGTCAAACTAATAATAAGTAAGACCCATAAGTAAATCAATATAGAAACATGCGATTTATGTGAAAAGGGATATTGGACAGCATGGGTGAAAGGACCCAGTGGTTGAAACCTACATACCTTGACATTGGAGAATTCCTTGACGAAGATTGGATTGAGAACTTGAAGCTTGAGTGAATTCCTTAATATCCGGAAAGAGATTTGGCACTTGAATTTTGAATGAAATATTTGTATATGCGTTTGAGAGAGTATTAAGAAATATCTTGTATGATACGATGTAGAAATATGGTTAAGTATAGGTATATTCATCTATGGGAAGACATAGGCCCAAGACCTAAAAGCCTTGGGCCGAAATGAATAATTGGACAAAAGAAATATACAGTGGCATGCCCTTGCCACGTCGCACTAGGGGCGCACACTACTCACTGGAAATTGCAACTTTGAAAATTTATTTTTTGAGACAGTCTCTCTAAAATCGGGGTTATACCCATCTCCCACTCAATTTTGCCTCCTGATCAAGAATATGAAGCCAAATTTGTAAAAATCACATATAGATTTTGAGATATATGGAAATTATGAATTCGGGCACTTCCGAGGCACATTTTCGAGCACTTTTGGGGTCGTTTCAATATCTCCTCCTTTGGAAAATTCTTCGCTAAATGTCAAAGAGACGTACATAAGAGACATACATAAGATAATTTCAGCCCACAAAGATTACAACAATGCACTTAATCATCATTTCAAAAATCTCAACATAAGTGTCAAAAAAAATCACCATGAACTTATCAACATAAACATGAATGCATGAAAATGAATAGGGGCTGAAACATAAGACATGAAATCACATAGAGGACTTCAAATTATTACCTCAGTCTTGAGTAGAATGGAAGAGATAAGGATATCGCTTTTGCATATCCGCCTCGGCCTCTCATGTAGCACTTTCGACCTGTCGATTCCTCCAAAGGACATTAACGGAAGCCACATCCTTGTTCCTTAACCTCTTCACTTATCTATCCAATATCTCTACTGGAACCTCATCATAAGTCAAGTTGTCTTCAACAACACCCACAACATCCAATGGAACAATAGCATTTGGGTCACCCACAAATTTCCTCAACATGGATACATGAAAGACCGGATGAACAAAGTCCATTTCACTAGGCAACTCAAACTCATAGGCTATCCTTCCAATCCTTATCAACACCTTATAAGGACCCATATATCTTGGATTAATATTTCCCCTTTTTCTAACAGAAAACAACACCCTTCATGGATGAAACCTTTAAATAGACCCAATCACTAACTTTAAATTCAAGATCCCTTCTCCTCACATCAGAATAGGAGTTTTAATGACTTTGGGCTGTTTTCAACCTTTCCTTAATCTTCCTCACCTTCCCTATAGCCTCTATGACTTGATTCGGACCCAATAATGCCATTTCTCCCATTTCAACCACCCAATAAGGGACCTATAATGCCTATCATAGAGGGCCTCAAAAGGAGCCATACCAACGCTAGAATGATAGCTATTACTATGATAAGCAAACTTACCCAATGGAAGATGATCATCCCAACTACCCTTAAAATCCAAGATACAAGTCCTATGCATATCCTCAAGAGTTTGGATAGTTCTTTTATCTTGGCCATCCATTTGAGGGTAAAAGGTCGTACTAAGCTTTACCTTGGTACCAAGACCTCTTTGGCAGGACCACCAAAATTAGAAGTGAATTACGCACCACGGTCTGATATGATAAACAAGGGCACCCCAATGCAATCTAACCAACTCGTATAATTTAGCATAGTCTTCGGCCCCATAAGTAGTCTTAATAGGTAGGAAATAAGCCGACTTTATCATCTTATAAACCACAACTCAAATAGAATAAAAATCTTTTGTAGTCTTAGGCAACCCAACAACAAAATCCATGTTAATCTCCTCCCATTTCAAAGTAAGAATCTCTATATCTTGGGTTAGGCCACCCAGCCTTTGGTGTTCAGCTTTGACTTGTTGGCAACTAAGACGACCGAATACAACTTTGTCAATGTCTTTCTTCATACCTCCCCACCAAAACACATCCTTCAAATCTCTATACATCTATGTAGATTTGAGGTGAATAGAATAGGAAGAATTATGAGCCTCATCAAGAATCTTCTCTCTCAAGCCATCAATACTAGGCACACACAACCTACCTTGGTACCTAAGGGAACCATCTCCCCAATGGGAGAAAACCTCTACCTTGCCACCACTTACGAAAGCCTTCAATTCTAACAAGGAAGGATCAAGATCTTGCATTGCTTTTACCTCATCAACCAAGGAAGATTTTGATTTATCGACCACCATAATACCACCATTATCAACCTCTTCCAACGTAACTCTCAATCTAACTAACTGATGAACCTCCCTAGCCACCTCTTTGCCCTCATCATCAATATGAGCTAGGCTACCCATAGACACCCTACTCAAAGCATTCGCCACAACATTAGCCTTACTGAGATGATAATACACACTCATATACATTAGCCTTACTGAGATGATAATACACACTCATATGATAATCCTTAAGGAGTTCTAGCCACCTTCGTTGTCTCAAATTGAGATCTTTTTGAGTGAACACATATTGGAGACTTTTATGATTGGTAAACACATCAACATGCACTCTATACAAATAATGATGCTAAATTTTTAAAGAAAATACCATGGAGACTAATTCAAGATCAGGAGTAGGATAATTCATTTCATTCACTTTGAGTTGACAAGAAGCATAAGCTATCCATTTGCCATTTTGCACCAAAACGCAACCCAAACCAATCCGAGAGGTATCGTAATACACAACAAACCCTTTCGGTAGAGACAAAAGAGGAGCAGACACAAGCTTATTTTTCTGGGTTTAGAAACTCTTTTCACACTTATCAGTCAACACAAACTTAGCCTTTTTTTTAGTCAACTTAATCATGGGCAAAGCAATAGAAGAGAACCCATTCATAAATCGCTGATACTAACCCGCTATGCCCAAGAAGTTTCTATTGTTCAATGGGACAATGATCTGGGCCAATTTCTAATCACACCTTAATATCATCCCCCAACACTACATGACCTAGAAAGGCAACCTTCTTATTCAAAAATTCACATTTTTCATACTTAATATACAACTTCTCTTCCCTTAATCTTTGTAGCACTACCCTTAAATGAGCCACATGCTCCTTCTCACTATAAGAAAGATATAGATATCATCGATGAAAACTACAACAAACAAATCAAGGTAGGGTTTAAAGACCCTATTCATAAGATCCATGAAGATAGCCGGTGCATTGGTCAACCCAAAAGACATAACCACAAACTCATAATGTCCATACCTAGTTCGAAAAGTCATCTTGGGAATGTCACACTCCGTCACCTTCACTTATAATACCAGATCCGAAGATCAATCTTAGAGAAGTGACTAGCCCCTTGAAATTGGTCAAAGAAATCATCTATCCTTGGTAGAGGATACTTATTCTTTACGGTGACCCTATTATGTTGCCGGTAGTCAATACACATTCTAAAGGACCCACCATTCTTCTTTCAAACAACACTGGTGCATCCCAAGGTGATGGCATAAGACTAATAAAATCCTTCTCCAACAAATCCCTCAATTGCTCCATCAACTCCTTTAATTCCACTAGGGCCATAAGATAAGGAGGAATGATAATGGGTTGAGTATCGGGAACGAGGTCTATAACAAAATTTATTTTTCTTTCGGGAGGAATACCAAGAAGGTCATTTGGAAAGACATCAAGAAACTCATTTACCACCGGAACCAACTCTATAGGAAGGACTTTGTTCTCCATATCCCTAACTTTCACAAGATGATAGAGACACCCCCTAGAGATCAACTTTTGGGCCTTAATGCATGAGATAAATCTACCCTTGACCACCACATCATGACTCTTCCACTCAAGGACAGGTTCATTTGGGAATTGGAATTTGACCCTACGGGTTCTATAATTAATAGATGCATAATATGCATGCAACCAATCCATCCCAAGAATAACATCAAAATCAATCATATCCAACTCAACAAAATCACAAGGCAATATTTTATACAAGATGTAAATGGGAGGATTTCTATAGACCTTTCTAGCAATAATAGATGCACCAATTTGAGTAGACACCTCATAATACTCATACAACAATTCGAGCTCAACATGAAACTTTTTGGCAGTAAGAGGAGTAACAAAAGAAAGAGTGGTACTCGGGTCTATCATTGCATACACATCAAAATCAAAGACTTTTGACGTACCAGTGATGACATCGGGTACCTTATCTTCCCCTTGCTC
Organism: Solanum ossicruentum; assembly: GCA_025774065.1. NCBI lineage: Eukaryota > Viridiplantae > Streptophyta > Magnoliopsida > Solanales > Solanaceae > Solanum > Solanum ossicruentum. Next base: position 11,154 of record JAOTQR010034479.1, on the reverse strand, counting down.
CCCTTGAAGGGCATAAAACCGTTTCTACCTTGGGGCACCACCTTGTTAACCTCCTTTCCCAAAGGCACCATATTAGCACCCCGGCCTTGTGGATGGCTATCTCTATCTTTGTTGCGATTTCATAGACAATCAATCATGTTGTGGGCTACTTCTCCACAACCAAAACAAGCATTGGTATCCCTCAAGCATAGACCACCATCAACCCTACCACACTTTTGACTTATAGCATTTGGTACCACACCACCATCACCTTGGGCCCTTGGGTACTCATTGGCAAACCTTCTATTAGGAGCATAAGAAGACCCTTGTCCTTGATGAAACCATCCATCCTTGGGAGTTTGGAACATACCATCAAAATAGGCCCTCTTTACCTCATAACCCCCTCTTTCTCAATTCTCCCCCTCCAATTGTTCGAGATAAGTCATCAAGCGGGAAAAATCCATGTCACTGATCAACATAGCAGCCTGACACTCCTCATTCACTAAATAGGATACACCCATCACGAACTTATTCATTTTAGACCTTGGGTCGGCAACCAAGTATGGAGTATACTTTGAGAGTTGGTTGAATTTGAGGGCATACTCCCTCACACTCAAACCTCATTGCTTCAAATTCATGAACTTCATCATTTTTGCCCACCTAAGCTCAAGAAGGAAGAACCAGTTGAGCAAAGCCGCCTTAAACTCCTCTCATAAAACCACATTGTTGTTCCAGTTCTCCTCCTTCCATTTATTAAACGATATTTGACTCACCCCCTTGAGTTGGTATGCCGCCAACTCCGCCTTCTCTTTCAATCTTACACCATGGTAGCCAACACTTTGTATTACCTCGTCAATAAATTCTTGAGGGTCCTCATTCACTTTAGGCCAATTGAACTCCGTTAGGTTCATCCTAATAAAGTCCTTCACCCGAGATGTCGGAGTAAGGAAATGAGGGGCTTGGTCCCATTGGTTGACTTGGTTAGCCATGGCTTGAGCTAGCAAGGTGGGAGCATCCCGCAGCTCTCCATGAGCCAGTTGCTCCTAGGGTGTGCGGGCTCTTTTTTCTCTTGTGTTAAGCATGATCTAGCATAGAAAAGAATAATTGTTGGGGGGGAGGAATCTTACCTTAACTTCTATAGCATGACATAGAGTAAGAAGAAGGGAAACATTTCCTAAAACGTCTCATAGCCTCTTACTCATAGTTGTGGTGCACAACACAACTATGAATAAGACTCTAATAGATGTTATGTTGGATGTTGAGTGCTCTGATACCAAGTCTTTCATGACCAAAGCCTAGAGCCTAGACGTGACACGGTGAATAGGTAACCCGAAGGAACCCCAAGTAAGCCTCTTAACATATCATTACACATCTTTGGTTGCAAAAGCAATAAAACAATAACAATAGATAGAAATAAGGGAAAATGGGGCTAAGGGATACCTTTAATACCATAGAAATCCAACAAGCCAATATAGTTTAGCATTAATACAACATAAGGTTCCAACAACACCTCTACTATATAGATAGGAGTAGGGGCCAAGACAATCTCCGGGCTCACCCTCATAGTCATAAGTCTCCAACATAGAGAAAGTCAATACATAGCATAAAAATCAAGAGACATATGTCTTCGAAGTGGAGGATTCACCAACTTACTTTGCGAGGAATTGTACTAGCCACGTGGTGGAGGAGGATGATCAAGTGGAGCTTCACTTTCTACATGGTAACATCATGTAGGCATAGAGTATGCGTTAGTATGTTTGAATGTACTAAGTATGTCATATGCAATGCAACAAGAGATAGGTAACATAGTCAAAATGCAATGTTATAAGCAATGGATATCATAATAACAATATGACATATATGAGATACTTAAAGTAAAATATGCTTATATAGGACAAATTACATGTGAAGGAAGAGACAATAATAATACACTAAGCAACTTAGTACTTGGAACCAAAGGTAGACCACCCCTTAGAAGTGATTGAGGAATTAACCTCTCAATTGCTTGATGGACAAGACCACCCTTTATTTGAAGTGATTGAAGTATGAACCCCTCAATTGGTTGATGGTGTACCACCCCCATCAAAGGCGATTAAGGTAATAACTCCTAAATTGGTTGACGGACATGACCACCCTCCGTCGGAAGTGATTGAGGTATCAACTCCTCAATTGGTTCATGGCATACGACCCCCATCCGAGGTGATTAAGGTATTAACCCCTAAATTGGTTATGGTCAGCACACAAAAATAGGTACACATCTTGAAATCAACAAATATATACCATCCTTTCATTATCATAAAGTCATTTAACTCATATGGCAAGCATCAGGCCTTCAAAAACTCAAGATACATTAGTCGAACATTTTATCAAACACTTGGTGGGTGTGAAATGCTAGTGTAAAACCATGAAATTCAAGAGTAAATTCATTAAAGTAAATTCAATGTAATGAAAAAACCCTAGAAAGTGCCCGAAAATGTGCCTCAAAAGTGCCTGGAATCATAAATTCCATATATCTCAAACATTCATGCACAATATCAAAAATCCGACTTTTTATTCTTTTCCAGGGGGAAAATAGAGTGGGATATGAATCTAACACTAATTTTAGAGCAACCATTGTGAATTTGAAATTTCAAAGTGAGCAATTTCTAGTGAAGATTCGCACTCCATGCACGGCGTGCCAGTGGCACGCCATAGTGTATTTTTGTGCCAGTTTATTTAGTTCGGTCATAGGCTTTTGAGTCTAGGGCCTAAGCTTTCTCATACATTAAAATACCTATACTGAGCCATATTTTACCTTCATATCATACAAGACATTCCCCAATATTCTCTCTAACACTTAGACAAATATTTCACCCAATTCAAGTGTCCCAAACCCACTTTCGGATCTCGAGAAACTCATTCAAGCTTGAAGCTCTCATTCAAATCTAATTCAAGCTTATTTATGTTATTTAAGACAATCTTGCATCCTCTACATCAAGCCAAATTCAAAGGAATTTTCATTGGCTAAGTTTTGCACAAGTACCGTTAGGAGGGTCAATTTTAAAGGGGCATATTTCTTAGCATACAAAGTATTTGGTGGCCCATAACCTACCAAATTAAATCTCTTTGAAATAGATTTCCAGCGAACTTGGTTTCACCTTATTTAGAGTTCGGATGAAGAAGTTATGCCCAGTTTTGATGAACTCATAGGTGTAAGGGTATATATGGGTTTTTGCCAAATTTTGTTTCATTAATGGCATTTCATAAATTTCATATTTCTATTGGTCTTTTGGGATTTCTATGCTATCTTAACACTTCCTAAAGACCTAAAACCTTTCCTAAAGATCAAATTCCCTCCTCTCAATTGGAATGCACTCTCAAATTCTCTAAAGAGCCTCCATCAAAACCCCAATACAAATTCAAGGAAACTCAAGAGCAAGCTTTGGATTCCAAGACCTACTTACAAACTTCAAGTCCTTCACAACTCAATCTCAAGAAATTCAAGGTCTAAGGTATGTGGGTTTCATTCATGGGTACCTTCCACCCATGAAGCCCAATCTTCTATTTCTATGAAAATTACATGTTCCTAAGTTGTGTTTCTTATGGGTATTATTTATTAGATATTATGATCATATACTATATTGGAATTTTATGAAAGTTTGGTTGAAAGTATATGATTACTCATTTTTAAGTTTCTACTATGAGATAATTTATCTATTATGATTATGCATAGCTTTAGAACAATGATCTCTCTTGGGATTTTATGAGGGGTTTCAATGTATTTTGCAAGATTTTATTACCAAGTATTGGTGTCCTATTTTACTTAAAGTTTTCTTGTATGATTTTACTCTTGAATTTCATAGTTTTACGCTAGCATTACACACTCGTCAAGTGTTTTATAAAATGTCCGATTATGGTTTCTTAAGGAATTGAAGGTCCAATGCATGTCTTTTGAGTTGAAGGGCTTTATGATTATCAAAGGAAGGTTTATATATGATGATTATATGATGATGAGAGGAATGTATCTATATGATATTATCTCTATATAGTGTTGTGAGTTGACCAAGCCTAGCTCGGGGGGTTGTAGGCCCCGGTAACTATATCAAGGAGTTGGTGTCTTGGTTGCCTAGTAAGGGGGTAATAGGCTCGTATAACCATATTTGGGGGGAGTTGGTACCTCACTAACCACATCGATGGGTTTGTACCTTTGTCCTAGCTCGGGGGTGGTAGGCCGGGGTAACCATATTGAGGGGTTGGTACCTCATTTACCATTTTGAGGGGTTTGTACCTCATTCGCCTCTCCAAGGAGGTGGTAGGCCTTGGATATTTTATATTGATGGTCACTTGCTACACATGTATTATGTTCTACATAAGCATGATTTTACTTCAAACATCATTCATACATTCCATCTTGCTATTATGCTATCCTTTGAGTATTATTATGCATTTTTCCTATGATGTCTATCTCCTGTTGCATTGCATCCTACATACTTAGTACATTCAAATGTACGAACGCATACTCTATGCCTATATGATGTCACCATGTAGGAACCGGAGCACTACTTGATCATCCTCCTCCTCCACATGGCTAGTATGATTGTCTCTCAAGCTTGTTGGTGAGTCCTCCATTCCGGGGATGTTGCTTATGATCTCTTGCTATGTTCTAAGACTATCTGTCTTTTGTTTATGAATTGGTGATGAGGTTGAGCCTAGTTTTTTGTCGTAGCCCCTCTCTTATCTATGTAGTAGAGGTATTGTTAGAGACGATATCTATTATGCTATGAACTTTTACTCTCTCTTGACTTTCGTTGTTTATGATATGAAAGTTGTCTCTTAGCCATGATTGTCCCTATTTACTATCTTTGTTGTGTTTTATTGCTTCCACGCTCATATTGCATTAAGTTTTGCCTTGTGACTTGTTGGGTTTGATGTGGTGAATTTTGATACCATACTTGGGAAAGATTAGTTGCATAGATGTTGTGTCTCCTATGATTGTAAGGCCCATAGAGTTAGATTCTAATTCCCTAATAAACCAATCCTTGAGTGGGGGCTTGTGAAGGTGGATGTGAATGGATAAGTCTGTTTCTTGTCTTAAGTTACAATTGATCTCTGCGGGTTGCATTTACCATGTTGTAAGAGTTAGGGGTGTTGAACCTAAGTTATTTCTATTGAGTTGTTTATCGATGAGTTAGTGAATGTCCTTTCCGATATATTGATTTGGGGTGGTATCTTTTGGGTTTGACTTATGCATCGGTTATTTCTATAGCTCTCAGGAATAAGGTTTTTAATCCCTACCTTGTCATGTTTGTGGTGGACTCTAGCGATGACGTATTGAGTTATTTCGAGCTTGTTAACCATTTGGGGGTAGTGTTGCAAATCTTGGGGAAAGAGGAGTTCTATACTAAGTTTGTGGAGTGTGAAATATGGTTAAAGGAGGTTACCTCCCTAGGTCATGTGGTGTCGGAGGATGTTATTAAGATTGATCCTAAGGAGACGTATGCGATTAGAAACCGACCTAGACTATTGACTCCTACTGGATATTAGGAGCTTTTTGGGCTTAGCGGGATGCTATTGGAGGTTTGTGAATGAGTTATCTTCGATTGCTTCTCCCATGACTAAGTTGACCCAAAAGAAGGTTAAGTTTGTGTGACCGATGAGTGTGAAGAGAGTTTCCAAACCTTGAAGAATGAGCTTATCTCCGCTCCTATCTTGTTCTTACCGGATAGGTTGGAACCACTACAAGAAAAAGACTTATTATTGACCAAAATTTAGTGGAGTCATAAATATGATCACTAAAATATACCTATAAGGATGATAATATTTAGTGGTCTCTAGTTGGCTATTTCATTTTCTATAAAGACTACAGTTGGTCACTAAAATAAAAATTTTCAGCGGGAGTTGTCTAGAGATGTAAATATAGGCTAGGCCCGTTGGGCCGGCCTGGTCTAACATGTGATTTAGCAAGGCTGAGCTACGATTTTTGGAGCCCATTTAAAAAATAGATTTTTTAGCCCGGCCTGAATAAGCCTGCTGATTTGTGGGTTTTTTACAATATGGGTTAGGCCAGCTCGTGGGTTGAATTAAAAAACTAATTAAAAATAAAAATAAAAATAAAATAGAGTATTAAAATAATAAGAGTCCAAACTCAAAGTTAATTTTAAATTTTAAATATTAAAATTTAGATACAAATTATATTTTTATAACATGTACTCTCTCTATCCATCTTTATTTATCCTTTATTGATTTAGCACAGACATTAAGAAACAGTAAATAATATGAACAATTTTATTAAACCACCTTTTTAATATAGCAACTAGAACGTTTTGAAAAATGTAACAAGAAAATAACTACTATAATTAATAATAAGAGTTAACTAAAAATTAAGTTTGAAATTATCTTTTGATTTCATAAAGCGGACGTATATGGTTGGACGTCTCAAAATAGTATAGTGGACAAATAAAGATGGACGAAGGGAGTAATCGTAACACTAATATTATGTAAATTATCATGTTGCTATTTATTTTAATATGTTTAAATTATAATTTAATTAAAAAATTTATTAAAAAATTAATAATAAAAATATGTGGGCCGACAAGACCAGCGCCAATGTACAAATGAATTAAACTTACTTTTTTAGTCCATGTAAAAAGAGATCGGTCCACTTGACTGGTCAAAAATTCAAAATCGGTAAAGACTAATCCGATTAGGGTGAGCTGGTCAGTATGAGTTGTCAGTAGAGCGGGAATAAAAATTAAAACACAAAAGGGGCTCTAAAAGGTTTCTCTCTCTATAGAAATAAAATAGAGTTGCAGAAGGTCTTTAAAATAATTCCCTCTTTCTCTCTCTAACATTATGCTGAAATCCCTAAATTCATATGGAGATGGAAGCTTGAAGGAATTATCGGTAGAAAAAATCTACCACTAATATCTACAGAGTAAGTTTTCTTTTCTAGTAAAACCAAAATTTTCTTTCACGATAAGTGAATATTATGTACAGAGTAAGCTTGAAGGTTCTGTGATTTGTTTGATGTTAGAGCATCTTGATCAGGTATGTCTAGACTTGAGGGGGTGGATATAGTTCGTGCCCTACTCGTTACTGCTTCATTGTTTGACTGCACATGTTTCACTCTTGTTTCTAAGTTACTTCATTTTTGTTGTTTTATGTTATCGATTAGATAACAAGAGTTAACATTCAAACTTTTCCTCGTATTTGACGTCTAACTAAAATATATTGGAAATTCATGTAATGTGTAATATGTAAATGAAAAGTTATTCCAGTAGTGTCAAGTTACAAAAATTTTTTAAATTGAAATGATCATCTGAAACATCCAAGTGGTTTGTAATTGTTAACCAGCACGATCAAAGGTGAGATTGGAAGAAAAACAGTACTCATGTAGCTGTAGTGTTGGTATCCCCCAATTATTCTGATCTTGTGGTTAAGTCAGTTGGTATGATTCTTTTGATTATCCTAGATCCATCTTGAAATATAGGCAAACTACGCCTTAGAAACTGTACAGGTTCACACTTATGCCGTAAAATATGTATTCTTAAACACTTTATCAATTGGAAATGCTTTGATAAATGCATACTCTATGTGTGGTACTATCCTTCAAGCTTACTAATCCTTCAGCTTAATAAAAGCACTAGATCTTTTCCCATGGACATCAATTATTGGAGCTTACGCATCCCATGGCTTTTCAGAGGAAGCTATTCAACTTTTTGATGTAATATTGGTAAATGGTGAGAAGCGAGATAACATAGTATTTCTAGAGGTTCTCTCTGCCTGTAGGCATGGTGGTCTCTTTAGTAAAGGGCTGCAGTACTTCAGTATGATGACTAATTACTACCAAATTATGACAAGCTCAGAACACTAAATCTGTATCGTAGATCTTTCTGGATGACTAGGACTTCTAAATGAGGCTTATGAAATTCTAAACTCAATAGCTTACAATAGGGAAGATGAAAAGGGAAAAAAGATTGGTGCTGGGTATAGTAGCTTTTTTTGTTCTTTCTCCATTGAGTTGATACTGGTGACTGAGATGCAAGTAATACCACACAAGTTCATATATTCGTTAAGTCTACAAAGAAACTGTTCTAATGAGGAGTCCCATATATTTTGCTATGCAGTTCGCTGTTCTGTTGTTTGTACGTATTAATAATTATGGTGTATCGTAATATGCTCTTGATTACAAATGTAGCAGATGTTATGTGAAGTGATTGAACCCTGAGAAGTTTAGCATCAAAAGGGAGCGGGGGAAATGTACATTCTCTGAATGGCAGTTTGAAGTTCTCACTGCACAGATCCCAGTGAAGCTACAGGTAAAATCTGAGTTTCTTTTAGAAATAAATCTTTATGGACAAGAAGTCCACAACATTTTAGATAATTCCCCTTCACAATTTTGCAAACGTGCATACTTGATATATCATGTACTTATGTTTCCCTTAAAAGAATGTCATGGAGCTTCCATCTATCAAAAGGTTCTTTTGGTTTACTGAAGGCCACCTGAAGCTTAGCGTTTGGCTTGAGATCATACTAGTGCATAGCAGTTAGATGACAAAATTTTCTTGTGTTTAGAAGGCGGCTACAAAATTTTCTTGAGATCAACATGAAAATTTCCATCTACCACTGTTATGCATATGCTTACCTTTAATCGTTCAGTCTGACAACCCTTGCCTTGCTCTTGCAGTTGCTACATATTCTATCTTACTCTGTTTCCTAATTACATTTATTCCCTTGCTACATATTCAATCTTACTTTGGTTTACATATGCTTCCTAATTGCTACTTTTCATTGTTGTAGTCATCAAGCTACTTGCATATTATTATAATGTCCAATTTTAATCATAATAGGAGTTTAAAAGTGGCCAAGACCTATGCACGCAGCTTGCTCCCTGCTACTATTCACTTTCTCTTTTTCGTGTATAAGCATACTAGCTTTTTCCTGTTAGAAACAAATGAAAAACTGTCTCCTGCTGCTTTTGCTTCAGAAAGATTATTAGCTGTATATTCATTTCAATCAAGTTAGTACTACTTTGGTCATTTATATAAGCACTTATCAGTTTTGCAGATAAGATGACATTGATTCTGTTTGATAGTATGTCTTCATTAAGCAATTACATAAAACAAAATGCAAATTGAACCAGTGAAACTCTAGATGCATTTCATTTTAGATCAATAACAGACTCTCCTCTTGCATTTACCTTTGATGCGACTACCTCTATTAGTGTGCTTACATTTTTTCTTGTTGCAGAACTGCAAGATTTAATTACCTACTTTCCCTTACTAATTTATTTATTTATTCAGTTCAAGGCAAAAAGTAACTTTAAAATTTGCTGTGTACTAAACAATTTAGCATTCAATTAACTTCTGTATTATTGTTATTGTGATTCCTTTTTGACAATTTGTATTTGTCTTTATTTGTGTCACCTCTTCTCCTCTTGTATTTCATCCTTGGAGGATTGATTTCTGCATGGATCACTTTGATTCAGATGGTTAGTGTTTATTACTATTTTCTCCATTTCTCTTAATCTTGGTTTTTGAATAGTTTCCTCTTTTAATAGAGATGCTGTAAGTTTTGCTCTTCACTGTGTTTACGCACCTGGTATCAAACTCCCTCTGTGAGTTTGCTCTTCACTGTGTTTACTCACTTGTAAGTTGTTGAAATGCAGTTCAAGTGTAGAGCATGCAATCGCACTTCTAAGCTTTTTGGTTAGGTGAAAAGTGTATTCCAACATTGTGCACCCACCTGGAAAGGGGAATCATTGATACGATAACTGTTAAGTAAGATCTTTTGACTGAGTGAGAACACAAGAGAGAGGCAGCTGTTTGGAAGTCTGAGGAGCTCGTAGAAAAACGAATGGGACAGCAGAGACAACAACTAGCAGAATTATATTAACTTTTCTCCAAGAGCTTGAGATGGACTCATCAAGGAACTTTGAGGTTAGAAATAATGGAAGGATGATTCGTCCCAGGGGGTATGCAACCAAATTACTGCAGTGGTACAAGAAGCACCGAGACAATGGGAATAGTGGTTGAAGAAAAAATGAGGATGGTAAAGAAAGCTCGCCAAGCTCTCGAGACTTGTGATCATGAACTGGAGGAAGAAGCTAAAGAAGTTTCAGAACTTAAACTGGAGAGGCAGTGAAAAAGGCAACAGCTAGATGAATTAAAGAGCATTGCTAGGCTTAAAGAAGAAGAGGTAGATATGTTCCAGCTGAAGGAGGATGAAGCAAGACGAGAAGCTGATAGGTTACAGAGGATTGCTCTTGCAAAATCAGGGAAATCAGAAGAAGGCTGTGTCAGCAGTTACCTTAAACGTCTTAGCAAGGCTGAAGCTGAGAAGAAATTCCTTTTCGAGAAGATTAAACTCAAGATCAGAGTTCTCGTTCAACAGATGGCAATTACATCGGTCACTTCACAAGAACTTTACTCAAAAATATAAGAGATCCCAAAGAGTGTGTAGTTCCCAGTAAAGCCAGATACCATCAGCCAAATGAACATCTTTATAAGTTGCCTGATCTTTGTTTATGGTTTGTGTCATTTTTAACTTATTTCTTTAAATAAGACATTGGCAAGACGACACCCTAAAACCTTGCATAGCCGATTAATTTGCTTTTATTGGTCGAATTGTTTGTGAAATTGACTAAAAGTACCATTATATTAAAAAAAAAGTACAAACAAGATATTAAGTGTTTGGTATGACATCTGACAACAATTGTTTTTTGTATAATAATTATACAGGATGGAAATTAGCATCTAAAATGATTGTTGATTTGTCTTTGAATTGTATATTGTCATACTTTTGACCAATATAGACGACTTTTTAAGGGAATTGTGTAGTGATTAATCATTGTTAGAGAACAACTACAAAACCAATTTTCTTATTGATTTTTCTTATTGATTTTTATACTCTTGTCTAAATGAAATTTCTTTATGATTTTCACAGGTTCTAAATACTGGAATTTACATGAAGCATGTTTTTGATGACCTACAGTTGGTTGACTATCAATTTTTGTGGAAATGTTAGAACTTATATTATAAGCTAGGAACATTAGCCGCAGATGTTTTTGCCAAGGGAATATGTACAAAATACTATTACTGTAGCTCAAAATGTGATTGTACTGTATCAATATTTAATGTTGATCTTCTCTCTCTCTCTCTCTCTCTCTCTCTCTCTCTCTCTCTCTCTCTCTCTCTC
>JAOTQR010034429.1:0-15884 GCA_025774065.1 Solanum ossicruentum | reverse complement strand
ATGTTGTCGCGTGGGTTTGTATTCATAACAGTGCCTAATCGGCACTAGTCACGGTCCCGGGGTCGGGCTGTGACATTTGTTGTGAGATTTTAGTGGTCCTATATTCCTAAATTTTACTAAGTAGCTATAAGTTAGTATAGTAAGAGAGAATGTGTGATGCACATGTTAGCACTAGACCCTAAGCTTGAATTTTGAGGAGTAGTGTGAAAAAAGAAATAGCATTATGACAGTGGTAGTATTAGTTGGAGATTTGCTCTAAGAGGCTTGCCATAGTGTATGTTCGATATTAAGATGTTGACTTTTAAGAAATGTGATGTGATAAGCATGGTGTGGGTGATCTTAGATGAAAATAATGAATTGATAAGAAGAGTCTCAATATGTATATAATGAAAAGTTGTGTGAAGCTCTTAGTTATGACTTGCTATGAGAACCTAAATATTATATTTGAGTTATCAATGTTTGGTAGGCTGATATGAGTATTCTTTGTCACGATTAGTAATTATTTCGATGGGAGTTTATGTATAGATGATGATGAGTTTTCTATTATAATCCAAATTTTCTACAGTTAAATCTAAGGGAGCATAGAAGTTGGGTATTAGTAGACTATAAGAAGAGGTTAGATATAAGGGTTAGAAAGTGGCTATATATACTAATAAGAGTAACAAGTATAGAAATATTCCCATAGAGATAGAAGGAAGATAAGAGTGGTGTCTCAAAAGAAGAAAGTCCTAGTAGCGATTTTATATATTAAGTAACGTATAACATGAGAGTTTAAGATATTCTTTGGGATAGTGATGCTCTGACCGTGTGGAGAGTTATACTTATAGATTAATAAGGAGAATTGATTCACCAACTTAAGAGATGGCCATTGAGATAAGGGGGAGATGATGGGGGTCTTGAGCTTTCAATAGTGATGGGTTAATCAGGATGAGACATCAGTGCTTTTTTATCTTGTATGTTCCTTATACTTTAGTCAAGGTAATACACTATTTCTATCTTATGTATGATGCCATGCCATGGCCAAGACCTATGCACCTCATGTTGATTCTTGTTCATATCAAGTTTCAAAGATAAAAAGTGCTAACTTTATTTAGTGATTCTAATTTTATCTTATAAATTTAAAAGTTTGCAACCCTATGTTGAACGAGATGTGACTTGAGTTTTGCACTATGTACAATTCTATGATCTAGAAATGAGCCTTGAAAGACAATGGAGATTATATTACATTAGAAATGTTCTCATTATCAAATTTATTAATTGAATCATGCTAATGACCTTTCATATTTAGCCATTTTAGTGATCCTCCTTTTCAATCTTAATAGCAAGGTTGATGATAGTAGATGAGTTATGGATGAGTGTTCTTGATTGTGACAATAGTGTTGTACTAGTTCCATTTAAGGTTACAGACATAGAGGAGGAGCAAGATGAGATCTTGATGTGTAATAAATAGGTAAGAGAATATTGGTGTATCTCTTGGTACGAGTTAAGAGATTGTAGGTGCAGAGGTACTATGGTAGATTTGAAGATTCTTAAGTGATGTTGACATCAAAATAGGCCTAAAGTGGTTAAAATAATAGGCTTGAATGTGTGACATGATGTAAGTGATTGTGGAAGGTCATTGATGACTTTTGGATAAAGGTTTCGAGTAGGTATATTAGACTGGTGAGAATGAGTAGTATCCTTTAAGTGAATGTCCTTATGAAAGTATAGAACATAAATTGTGCAGGTTAGATTTGCATGAGTGTGATAATCTTATAGGTAGCACATTGTGACTTTGAGTTTAGCTTGAACTTGATGAGAGTATATAGTTGACTTAGGCTTTGATGAGAGCTATAAGCTTAAATTAATGAAGTGTGATATATTAGAAGGAGAGCATGATTGAGGAGAGTTTCCAAACTTGAAAGTTATCAGTTTTATCTCTTGATACGAAGTAGTCATATCCTTATATTAGATTAAAAATCTTATCTTGAATTCATGAGGAAAGTTGATAGAAGCATCAGGATTGCAACTCTTTTCTCATCCCTGGTATGATGTCTTATAGTGAGGGAGTTCCCAATTTGTGAGTTGATGTGTTCATCCTTGAGTTTGAACGGTTAATTATCTATTTGAATGATTCGATGAATTGAGTTTTGATGTTCCAAGACAATAAGATGGAAAAATTTAATCAATGATCTAACTCAATGAAGAAAGGCCATAAGCCAATAACTCAAACTCCAAATCTATAGCATAAGATATAGTTTTTTTTTTAAAAAAAACAGTCAAGAGATAAAGATCTCAATATCAACCCATCATTATTCAGCCTATGAAGCCTTTAGTACTACTATCTAGATAGTGCCAATGATAGTTTCATGGCTACCTCAAATCAAACTACAAGTACTAAGCTCAAAAGAAAGAATGACATAAGTGGTATCCTCCAAATGCAAGTGAGGACTCAGTAAGATCCTCAACGAAGTACGTGTTGATGATCCCTAACAGTTGTATCTGCATCATGAAAAGATATAGGCCTAGACGGACGTCAGTATATGAAATGTACGAGTATATAAAATAGCTGAGAGGAAAGAATACAATCATAGATACTCAACTTAACTAAAAAAGTAAGAAACTCAATTAGAATGTCATAAAGTCCAAAGTAGAAATATGATTTAGATAGAGACCGATCACATACAATCTAATCCAATCAAAGTACTACCAAGACCTACATGGGAGTTTCTCTTATCTGACAACAATCACTTATGTGCAAGAGATTGTACAACAATCTTGTTGATGTTACCATAATCGAACAACACTTTTCTAGGGTAAAGAAATAATCACAATTAGGACCCTACAATCAATCAAGTCCTATTGTTTCAAGACAATAAATAGGGAAACATATGACTTAATGGTACAATCCACTCCTATGTTTGGCGACATAGTTATTGAGCTCGAGGTTTACTCACTCTTACTTAATTTGGTTCTCGATACTCCTTCTAAGACTCAATTCTCAAACGACAATTAATTCCAATCAGTAAGTCCCTTATGGACTCTTTCAATTTATCAATTCTATCAACCTTATCAATCTTTCAAGAGTGGTTCGAACAATCATTTAAGGGGACAACCAATTTGGACCAATAATTTGAGTTCAATTTATGAGGACTCATAGAACCATCCAGTTCAATCAATACTATCATCATGTTTACATCACAACAACAATCAATATTCATCATGTCAATGTTCTAGACTCACTACCTAGGTTCTTTCACGCAAATCTTAATAAATTAATATCTAGGATTTATTCTTAATATATGAGTTTAAATCATTTATTCAAGAAACAAGGTCACAAAAACATGTATTATAAATATTAAATAGAATATATATTATTCAAGAAAATTCACAAGAAAGCCTACATAGAGATTCAATTCCTTCATAATTAACCTATCACAAATCTTAGTGGCACATGGAAGAACAATTCCATACTTTAGGTTAAACTTACATTATATCGGGAGTTACCCATGTATTGCTTCTGAGATGAAGATTGGGCAGTCAAATTGCAAGAATCTAGTTGGATTTCTCCTCTCTGTAACTGCAGTTCATAATATGAATTAACATAAAAGGGATTTAGGAAAGTTTTGAAACCCTTGTAAGGTCTAAAATAACCTATCTGTTATGGATCAGGTTTAGGAGGGTTGGAAGAAGATTCTAAAATATCCCTCATTAAAATTGCATAATTTAAACTAGGATGAACCCAATCTGCATCGCGTCAGGGGTTCAGTTTAGTTTATTTTTTTAATAAAAACTTTCAATCACTATCTGAGATCGTCAAAAATTAAAGAGAATAATTTTTGACCTATCTCAGAGCACCTCCGCATCACGGAGCTATCACCCACTTTTTTGTTTCTGCGATTTTCATATGAAAAAGTTATTTTGATCCGATTGGGCTTAAATCCAACCAAGATCAATGTCCTACCTAATTTATTGCGCTGAATATGATTTTGGCCTTGAATTTTCTAAAAAAAAATGGTATGATGGATTGTGTGGATAATCTCTCGTTAAGAATATTTTGATAATTTTATATGTTATAAAATTATCTGCCCCTTGGAATCATTCTTCTTTGAATGATGAGTGATTAGAGATGGACTCGAGGCACGAATAACAATCAAGACTCAATCAACCAATCAAACTCTCTAGAAAATCAACTATTCGAACTCAAGGATGGATATATCGTTTCATATCAAGAATAGAAACATAACTTCATCATAGATAGGCATGTTTTTATTTTAAGTCTTCCACTAATGAATGAATGTTTGATCAAGCCAAGTGGATAGCTTGGGAGCCAATAATGATTTTCGAGTGTCGGTCACGCCAAGAATGCTCTCTCAGAGCATGACAGATAGTATTAAAAGCAAATTTAGTAGTGTTATACCCTTTTTCCCTTGATATCATTAGAGTAAAAATAGACTCAGATAACATCAAATGCGTGAGTAGTTAAAAACAAGAGAAGATTTGTAAATAGCTTTTTCTTTTAGAAGTACAAGTATTCTTTTCCCTTTAAATTTTAGGAACATGTCACGCCCCGGGAGAGTACCCAAGACATGACTTGCACCTAGTGACTATTGCTAGTCCCTAAACAAACCACTTGACCTCATCACAATCATTCAATCAATAAATTCTACATTCAGCGGAAGACATAAAGAACATAGATGGGCACATCTATCATCTAGTCTCAAAATAAGAATAATATAATAAAAGTAGGAAGAACTAGCTCACAATCTTAACAATCAACAATTGACTCTAGTCTATGAAGCTTCTATCACTATCAAGTTGTGTCAATGACAAACCCATTGCTGCCTCAATCAAAATAAGGCTAATAAATGTCTAACTCTAAAGCAAGATGAAAATAACATATGAATCCTCCGAAGTAGGGGAGGCTCACCAATCCATTGAATGTCCAAGATCCTCAATGATTCGTCTGCTGATAATCTCTATCCTTTGTATATACATCATAAAATGATGCAGCGCTGAATGGCATCAGTATGTGAGTTATACGGTATGTAAAATAGTTGAATGTAACCTAAATAGGTAGAATAATATAGAAACAATAATCAACTCAGAGTAATAACAATCAACATTCCAAGTGTCTATCTAAAGCAAGAATAAAGAGTAGACAAATAATCCATCTAACTTATCAACACTCATTTCAATCAAATCACACTCAACTCAAAAGGACTTATCTCAACTCATCTCAACTCAGCTCATCTTAGAGTACTCGGTTTGGGAACTTTCTGGGAGTTTCTCTTATCTGACAATAATTACTTATGAGCCAGTGATTGTACAAAAATCTCGCTGATGTTGCCACAACCGTTCCATACCTGCCAAGTAGGTAACGAATCGAATCCACTTGGGACCACCAGCAAATCAAACAAGTCCTCTATTGTTTCAGGGACTCTGTCAAGAGGGAACCTCAACATAATATAATGTGATGGTCCTAATCCTCATCTACGCTTGGATACGTAATTTGACTATTGTGAATTGGATTAACACCTACTCTTTCGGTGCTCAATACTCCTCCCAAGAGTCAATACTCATAAGACAATCAATCCCAATCAAACTATCTCAATTAGCCTCGTGGAGGCACTCATCATTCAATCAGTCTCATAGAGACTCTCATCATCTCATCAATCAACATCTCAATCAATAGCTCAAGGCTTAGAGCAATCATTAGGAAAAAATCGAATAGACAAATCATTAGAGTCCATTTAGAAAGACTCATGGACCATCAAACACTATCAACCTATCATCACTCTCACATTTACAATCACAATCTCTATCAACATTCTCAATCAAGGCTCTAGATTACAATCACAATCTCTATCAACATTCTCAATCAAGGCTCTAGATTCAATCTCTATCTTCATTCTTGCTTACTTTCAAAATTATCATGTAGGGTTATTCAATATCTCATAAAAAATATCCAATTCAAGAAAGATAAGTTTATGATGATTATCAACATATGAAAATACATGTAGGTGATATAATTTTCAAGAAAATCTTCAAGAAACATTCAAGGATCATGTATGTAGAATCATTAGACTTTCAACTCTTCTATGACCATCTATGAGGCACATGAGAGAACAATCTCATGCTTTTTGCTTAGCCTTACATACCTAGAATAAAGCTCAGTCAACTGTCAAGAACTCTCCTTGAATTTTTCAATCTCATGTTCTTCTTCCTTCTCTCTCAAGTCCTAACTTTCATGTGTTTAGAAAAGGACTTAGAATGGAGTTTTAGACCCTATTTAAGCATCAAAACAACCTAGTTTGATTATTTTTTTAGTTTTGGAGGGGTTGAAAATTGATCAGAATGCCCCTTAATTTAAAAAGAAAAGTTCATTCCGATATTGCCATCGGACAGGTATATTTCTTTCCTAAAGTTCCCCGTCGAAAATTTTTAAAAAAAATCATAAGTGTTGGTCTGAGTCCCTAGCGTGTCATGCCTTGGGTGAGCACCAACACTGTTTTGAAATTAATTACGAAAAATTATCTTTTGACTCGATCGCTCTAAAGTACGACCGAGACCATTTCTCCGCTCAATTTTTCATGTTGATCGCAAATCCTATCTCGAATTTTTTATTAGAGCTTAGGAAGATGCATTATGCGCATGATTCCATTATAGGGTATTTTGATAATTTTATTGGGCGTTACATCATCTCCTCTTTGGATTATTCGTCTGCGAATGATGAGTAAAGGTGGCTATCAAGGCACGAACAGACTCAAAGCTCATCTTAACATTCATATCTATCAATCAACCTTTCGATTCTATCTCAATCATCAATCAACTCTATTGAAATTCAAGAATAGACAATCAACTCGAGAAAAGACAATCAATTTAGTGAAGGGTAAAGAAATTATCTTCAATATTCTCATCAACAACTACATTACCCCAATGCCTCAAAGGCTCCTGCCCTTTGCGGGGTAAGAGGGCGCCGAATGTACGCAGCCTGACCCCTATGTTTAAAAATATAGCGCGACTGTTTCTGGACCGTCAACATTCTCATCATTTAGCGTAAATAGGTGCGAATATTTTACTGTCATTTCTTCCTAAGCTTCCCATGTGGCTTCCTCAATGAATTGATTTCTCCATAGGACTTTGAATTAGGCCATTTCTTTGGTTCTCAGCTTGCGAATCTGACGATCAAGGATTTGGACCGGAATTTCTTCGTGTGTTAAGCTATCCTTCACTCAAATGCTCTCCATAGGGATCACCAAGTTAGGATCTACTAAACATTTCTTCAACATCGACACGTGAAATATAGGAAGGATTCCGTCTAACTCGGAAGGCAACTCTAATTCATAGGAAACCTTTCCAATCCTCTTCACAATCTGACAAGGTCTAATATAGCGTGGACTTAATTTACTCTTCTTCCCAAAGCTCAGGACACCTTTCATAGATGATACTTTCAAATATATCGAATCGTTTATCTCCAACTCCAAATCCCTCCTCCTCACATAGGTGTAGTATTTTTGGCAACTCTGTGTAGTCCTCAACCTTTCATTAATGACCATAACCTTCTCCATTGATTGATCGACAAGATCAGGCCCAATCAACTTCGCTTCTCCAACCTCGAACCACCCAATTGGTGATCTACATCTCCTCCCATACAAGGCTTCGAAGGGAGCCATCTGAATGCTTGCATGATAACTATTGTTATATGAAAATTCAACGAACGTTAGGTGATCATCCCAATTTTCCTTCAATTCAAGAACACAGACTCTCAACATGTCCTCTAATGTTTGAATGGCAAGCTTTGTTTGACCATTTATCTGTAGATGAAAGGCTGTGCTCAAATTCACTTTGGTACCCAATCCTTTCTAGAATGATCTCCAAAATTGGGAGGTTAATTGAGCTCCTTTGTCTGAGATGATGAACAAGAGAACTCCGTACAACCTCACAATCTCTTGGATGTATAACTTGGCATACTTCTCCAGTGTTAGTTGTTTTAATTCTAAGAAATGAGCCGATTTAGTAATCCTATCCACAATCACCCATATCGAATAATGTTGCTTTCGAGACCTCGGTAGACCAGTAATGAAGCCCATATTGATCATTTTCCAATTCCATTCGGGAGTCTCAATATTCTGAGCTAATCCACCTTTGATGCTCAATTTTCACTTGCTGATAATTCGGGCACTTTGAAACAAATTCAATAATATCCCTCTTCATTCCACTCTACCAATAGACTTCTCTCAAGTTCTGGTACATCTTGGTAGAGCCAGGATGAATGGAATATCTAGTACTATGAGCTTCAGCCATGATTCTATCACGAATACCATCAACATCTGGGATGCACAATCTACTCTAGTATCTTAACACCCCATCTCCCCCTTTGGAGAAGACCATCACTTTCTGTTTGTGGACAACCTCCTTAAATTGGAGTATGACAAGATCCCAAACTTCCTTTTGTTTTACCTCTGCCACAAAAGATGAAGCAGACCCGTTCTAAACATTAAATCCTTCCTCATCATTCTCCTCGAGCTGAACTCCCAATCGGGCCAATCGATGTACTTATTTAGCCAGTTCCTTCTTTCCTTCCTTAATATGGGTTGTGCCACTCATTAACAACCTGCTAAGAGCGTCAGCAACAATGTTAGCTTTACCTGGATGGTAGAGAATGCTCATGTCGTAATCCTTGAGCAACTCCAACCATCGTCTCTGTCGCAGGTTGAGCGTTTTCTGATTGAAGACATACTGTAAGCTCTTGTGGTCGGCAAACATATCCACATGCACTCTATACAAGTATTGGCACCAGATTTTAAGTGCAAACACCACCGCAGCCAACTCAAGATCATGGGGTGGATAATTCCTTTCATGAACCTTAAGTTATCTGGAAGCATAGGTTATCACCTTCCCTCTCTGCATCAGCACACACCCTAATCCAACTTTCGAAGCATCACAATAGATCACAAAATCCTTTGTTCCATTGGGCAAGGTTAAAATTGGTGCAATAGTCAGTCTAGTCTTCAACTCTTGGAAACTCTTCTCACATTCGCCAGACTACTGAAACTTGACCTTTTTCTGAGTCAACTTAGTCAATGGTGAAGATAAGGAAGAAAATCCCTCAATAAATTTGTGGTAGTAGCCTGCCAACCCCAAGAAACTTACTATGTCAGTCGGAGAGGTTGGTCTAGGCTAGTTCTTAATCGCTTTAATCTTTTGAGCATTTACTTGAATACTATCACC
The DNA here is from genome assembly GCA_025774065.1 of Solanum ossicruentum. Classification (NCBI taxonomy): domain Eukaryota; kingdom Viridiplantae; phylum Streptophyta; class Magnoliopsida; order Solanales; family Solanaceae; genus Solanum; species Solanum ossicruentum. Next base: position 6,671 of record JAOTQR010034429.1, on the reverse strand, counting down.
GGAGACAATATGTCCTAGAAAAGGCACAGACTTAAGCCAGAATTCACATTTTGAAAATTTCGCATACAACTCACGGTCCTTAAGTGTTTGGAGGACAATTCTGAGGTGCTTTGCATGCTCTTCTTCATCTCTCGAATATACCAAAATGTCATTGATAAACTCAATCACAAATATATCAAGATACTATCTAAACACTTTATTCATCAAATCCATAAAGCCTGCAGGTGCATTCGTCAACCCAAAGGACATGACCAAGAACTTAAAATGGCCATATCTAGTCCTAAAGGCTGTCTTTGGAATATCACATTCCCTCACTTTTAACTGATGGTAGCCTAATCGGAGGTCTATCTTTGAGAAGCAAGAGGCACCTTGAAGTGGTCAAACAAATTATCTATCCTTGAGAGAGGATACTTATTCTTTATGGTGACCTTGTTTAGTTGACTATAGTCAATGCACATTCGGAGAGACCCATCTTTCTTTCACACGAACAGGACGGGGTACCCCAAGGAGAAACAATCGGCCTTATGAAGACCTTTTCTAACAAATCTTTCAATTGTTCTTTCAACTCTTTCAACTTAACGAGGGTCATCCTATAAGGTGGAATTGAGATAGGCTAGGTATCAGGAAGAACATCAATCCCAAAGTCAATCTACCTATTTGGAGGCACTCTGGGCAAATCCTCGGGAAACACTTTCTAAAACTCATTCACAATCGAGACTGACTCAAGAGTAAAAGACTTAACATCATCAGATTTAACTCTCACAATATGGTAGATACAACCTGTAGCAATCATCTTTCTGGCTTTCAGATAAGAGATAAACTTTCCTTTAGGAGCTACGGAATCACCCTTTCACTCTAGAATTGGTTCAATCAAAAATTAAAACGTAACGGTTCGGGTTCTATAATCAACAGAGGCATAACAAGCATGAAACCAATCAATGCCAAGGATCAAATCAAAATCAATCATTTCTAACTCAATCAGGTCAATGATAGTATCCCTATGATGGGTGGATGCTACATAAGCTCTATAGACTCTCTCAGCTTGAATAGACTCTCCCATTGGAGTAGAAACATCAAAGGGTTCAAGAAGACTCTCAGGGGTTCTATCAAATCTACTGGCCACATACGGAGTTAGAAAAGATAATGTGGCACCAGGTTCCATCAACATATAACAATCAATGGAAAAGAATCGAATAATACTCGTCATAACATCTGGGGAGTTCTCCTGATCATATCGGCTACCCATGCCATACAAATAGTTTGTGGCCCCGTTTGCACCTGACATAGTACCTCTTTGATTTCTCTTAGCTGGCGGGGCTGGTGCAGAAGATTGAGTCGTCAGCATACAATGAAAATCTCTCTGATTGTGGCCTACTTGGCCACGCTTGTAGCATGCATCTCTCCCCTCGCGGCACTTACCCATGTGTAATTTTCCATAAGTACCATATGGTGGTTTACCTCGTGAACCTTGAGCCACACTAGCTTGTGACTGAGACATATAGGATCCAACATTCTAGGATCTCTGATCATTTTTTACTCTAGGCATAGGTGCACTAGCAGATAATGGTGTTGGAAATCGGTTACCATTGCCTTTCTTCCCAACCTCATGGTTGGATGTCTTAGCTTTCTTGCTTCTAAAATCCTCTCTATCAAGTTGCCTCTCCTCATCATCTTATTGCACAAAGGTCATCAATCTCCCAATATCCATGTCACTCACGAGCATTGCTCCCCTCCCATCTCTCTTGGGCGGCCTATTCAAACCATCAATATATATTCCCATCCTCCCCCTCATATCAGCAACCATGTCTAGAGCATAGCAAGGTAGTTGTGTAAACTTCAGCCCATACTCTTGCATAGTCATATAGCCCTATTTTAAGTTCAAGAACTCTTTTACCTTAGCCTCTCTTCGCTCCCTTGGAAAGAAGCGCCCCAAGAAAACTTCCCTGAACATAGCTCAAGTCAGGATAGGGGCATCCTCTCCTCTACCCTTCTTCCACTGGTCAAACCACAGTCTAGCCACACCCTTGAGTTGGTAAGCAACCAGTTCCACTCTGTTAGCATCAACCACATGCATCACTTGGAACACTTTCTGAAGCTCCTCCACATAGTTCTCAGGATCTTCAGTGGATGCAGACCCTATGAAATCAGGCAGATTCATCCTCAAGAATTCCCAGACTCTAAATATGTCATGGGCATCCTATCGACCTGCTCCTTATCTCGCAATAGTTGTTGTGAAAGCTTGGGCCAGAGTTTGAATAGCTTGGGAAAACTCAGCATTGCAGACCTCATCTTGTGGGGGATGCGCAACAAGGACAGCTGGTTCCATAGGCTCCTCATGTCTTTGGGGCTCAGGTAGGTTAGCATGTTGTCTGAAAGGACGTCCTCTACCTTTGGCGGCTCTTCTGGGAGGCATGATCACAGTTCTGCAATGCTCAAAGAACGAATTAGAAGAGAGCTTTCACAGAGCATAACTCTATAGCACGATTTAGATCATGAATGAGGGAAAACAATTCCTAATGTCCTATAGTATCTTGTTTCTCAAGTGTGGTCGACAATATACGTATAAACAAGACTATACTAGACACGACTTCATAGACTCCCTAGGATATATGAACTCGTGCTCTGCTACCAAGTTTGTCACTCCCCAGGAGGGTACCCAAGACGTGGTTGGCACCCAGGAACTACTGCTAGTCCCCAAGTGAACCACTTGGCCTCATCATAATTATTCAATCAATAAATTATACAGATCAACGGAAGACATAAAGAACGTAAATGGGCACATAATCATTTAGTCTCAAAATAATAATAATAATATAATAAAAGACTAGTAGAAAGAACTAGCTCACAGTCTTAATAATCATAATTGACTCTTGTCTATGAAGTCTCTATCACTATCAGGTGGTGCTAATGACAGGCCCATGGCTACCTCAATCAAAATAAAGCTAATAAATGTTTAACTCTAAAGTAAGATGAAAATAACATATGAATCTTCCGAAGTAGGGGAGGCTCACCAATCCGCTAAACGTCCAAGATCATCAATGATGCGTCTGCTGATCATCTCTATCCCTTGTATCCATATCATAAAATGATGCAGCGGTGAATGGCGTCAGCACGTGGAATGTAAAGTATGTAAAATAGCTTAATGAAACCGAAACAGGTAGAATAATATAGAAACAACAATCAACTCAGAGTAATAACAATCAACATGTCAAGTGTCTATCTAAAACAAGAATAAAGAGTAAACAAATGACCCATCTAACTCATCAACACTCATCAATCAAATCAAACTCAACTTAAAAAGACTTATCTCAACTCATTGCATCTCAGAGTACTTAGTTTGGGAACTTTCCGAGAGTTTCTCCTATCCGACAACAATCACTTATGAGCCAGTGATTGTATAAAAATCTCGCTGATATTGCCACAACCGTTCTATACTCGTCAGGTAGGGAACGAATCGAATCCACGAGGGACCACCAGTAAATCAAATAAGTCCTCTATTGTTTCAGGGACTCTATCAAGAGGGAACTTCAACATAATGTAATTCGATGGTCTTAATCCTCACCTATGCTTGGCTACATAGTTTGACGAGTGTGAGTTGGATTAACTCTTACTCTTTCGGTGCTTGATACTCTTTCCAAGACTCAATGCTTCCCAATCAAACTATCTCAATCAGTCTCGTGGAAGCACTCGTCATTTAATTAGTCTCATAGAGACTCTCATCATCTCATCAATCAACATCTCAATCAATATCTTAAAGCTTAGAGCAATCATTAGGAAACAATTGAATAGACAAGTCAATAGAGTTTATTTGGAAAGACTCATGGACCATCAAACACTATCAACCTATCATCACTCTCACATTTACAATCACAATTTCTATCAACATTCTCAATCAAGGCTCTAGACTCAATCTCTATCTTCATTCATGCATGCTTTCAAAATTATCATGTAGGGTTATGCAATATCTAATGAAAAATATTCAATTAAAGAAAGATATGTTTATGATGATCATTAACATAATATATATAAGTGATATAATTTTCAAGAAAATCTTCAAGAAACATTCAAGGATCATGCATGTAGACTTATCGGACTTTCAACTCTTCTATGACCATTTATGGGGTATATGAGAGAACAATCTCATGCTTTTAGTTTAGTCTTACATACCTTGGATAAAGCTTTACCAATCTACCGTCAAGAACTCTCTTTCAATTCTTCAATCTCACGGTCTTCTTTCTTCTCTCTCAACCCCTAACTTTCAGGTGTTTAGAAAAAGGACTTAGAATGAGATTTTATACCCTATTTACACATCAAAATGGGGTTGATAATTGATCGGAATACTCCTCAATTTGAAAAGAAAAGTTCATCCTGAAATTGCCTAGTTTGCGAAGTGGATTGGGCGTGGACATGTATATTTCTTTCCCAAAGTTCCCCTTGAAAAATTAAAAAAATCATAAGGGTTGGTCCACGTCCCTGGCGCGTCGCACTAACACTATTTTGGAATTAATTCTGAAAAATTATCTTTTGACTTGGTCGCTCTAAAATCCGACCGAGACCATTTCCTCGCTCAATTTTTCATGCTGATCGCAAATTCAGTCTCGAATATTTCATCAGAGTTTGGGAAGACACGTTATACACACGATTCTATTCTAGGGTATTTTGATAATTTTACTGGGCATTACAGAACAACTATACAAATTGGTCCCTCTAGGAAAAGTATCTAAAGTTATCTTGAAATATATATAATAAAGTAATTAGTTTACAACAAATATAGTCATATTTTCTTTATATAAAAAATAGCCAAAAGTCGTATGAAGTATACACTGATTATATAATATAACTTGCCCAAAAGTCATATAAAGTATAACTGATTATACAATATAGTTTATTTATATATGAACTAAATACTGACTGTACATTATAATATATGCGAAAAGCTTTATATAGTTTAGCAATATATAAAGTATACACTGACTGTACATGAAATATATAATGACTTTCATTCTCAATCAATGAAAAACCATCTCTAGATAGTCTCAAATTTTAGTTGTGAAATCTTCTTGATATTTTGAGTCTTTTGACATATAATTTATCTGAAATGATTCTCATTTACCATACAAAATTTTAAAAAAAGAAGTAAAGGGAAACAAAGATGCAAATGAAGATAAAGTAATACGAATCAAGAGCAATAGACGAAGAAATAGGAACAATCAAATGAAGAAGAAAGAAATAGTAACTCTTTTGTGATGCTTCACATGTTCTTTACTTTTTACTTATGTATTGATCTTTTTACGTCTACATATGATTTACTACTCTTTATCATATTATTTAATGATCACTTGTACATAACAATTTACTATGTATTGTGTTGCCTACATACTTAGCTACTACGTTCAAATGTAATAACACATACTCTATGCCTATATTATTTTATGATGTAGGGTCTAGTGTTTCTCATCTTTCCGTGGCTAGTCTCGTTTGAAGGTCACTTGAAGAAAGATTGATATGTCCATATGATTCGAGGGCAAGCCTATTTTATGTTATCTTTGCTTTATTGTTCGTGACAACATTTTTAGACTACCTGTTAAATTGTCTTTCTTTCTTTGAGTGAAAGCTAGGGACATGTCTTAGCTCCCGCCTATGCTATACTAAACTTTGTGTAGGCATGTTGAACTATGTAAAAAGTCTATGTTGTCCTTTCATGGCTTATTAAAGCTTGTCCCTTTTCTCCTATGATGTGAAATGAGACTCATTCCCTATGCTTTTGTAGTTTGAGATGATATTTTATTTGTTTTATGTATTCGTATTGATATGCTAAAATAGCTTGGTTGGGTCCTTCAAGGTTCCCATCGTTGTGTCATGACTAGGGACTAGCTTGGATCATGGCATTTATCTAGATGAATTAAATATATAAATTAAAATTAAAAAATTATCTTAGTATAAAAAGAAGTCAAATAAAAAAGGTAAATAAAGAAAATAAATGAATAAGTAAAATAGATGAAATTACAGAGGTTAAAAAGAAGATAGAGGAAATAAACCGGGGAGAAGGTTGATAATGATTAAAATGTTGAATATTAACATTATAAAGAATTTGTTAAACAACAACAACATACTCAGTGGAATCCCACAAATGAGGTATGGGGAAGATAAGATGTACGCAAATCTTACCACTACCCCATAGAGATAGAGAGGTTGTTTTCAAAAAACCCTCGTTTCAAAAATCAAGCTGCACAAACAGAAGATACTACCAATGGAAAAAAGGTTAAAGAAAAGAAAAAAGAAAAACGACTAATAATGAAAAGCAAATGATAGGATGTAAATACGTAATAATAATAACAAATATAAGATAGATAATAACAACACGAGATATAAAGACACGACTACTTCTACAAACATATTATATTATAAGGTCATACACCAACCTACTCATCTATCACCAACCTATGAAGGTCTGGGAGAGAGTAGTGGAGACGAGGGTGCGGAGCGTGGTATCTATCTCGGAGAACCAGTTTGGATTCATGCCGGGGCGGTCGACTACTGAAGCAATTCATCTTGTCCGGAGGTTAGTGGAGAAATTTAGGGAAAGAAAAAAGAACCTTCATATGGTGTTCATTGATCTCGAAAAGACATACGACAAAGTCCCAAGGGATGTCTTGTGGAGGTGTCTAGAG